>JAANDH010001152.1:64646-79893 GCA_011799765.1 Nymphaea thermarum
TACTCAAGCTGACTTCAAGCTGGCTCAACTTAGCGTGAACTCTATTCAGCCCTAGCTGGGAGACGGTCTTTCTTCCTTGATTAAAAAGAATAAAAGAATGAACAGTCCAACTCTTCAAACACCAGGTCGAGACCAGATAACACAGGGAACTCCCCAAAAGGAAAGCTTACAGAAAATGACACAAAGCATATTTTCAACTTGTGAAAGGATTATAGATTATGAAGACCCTGATGTGCTGAATAGGGAACTTACCTATTCAGAAAGCTTTTTGAAATGCCGGGTAGCGTAAGTGCATATATAACAAATATTGGATTCATATTGCAACACTCTGAACTCTAAAGTCAAATTTATTCATACGATCATCATCGATATCCGGTCTGGGGGGAATTTAACGTCGGAAGAAAAAATGGCGAAAAGCAGCTCCAATTCTAGGTGCCCTTTGAGAAAATTAGACAACAGGAAACTAACAATCCATTCACTACTTTCAAGTAGGGGAGGAGTAAAAAAAAAGAAAAGATAAACAAACATTTTTTATGGGCTTGTGTGGGCAATTGCCCACATGTGCCTGTAGGAAACGACCGGCAAGGTGATAAGGAGACCGTTTGATTTCCACGGCCACACAAACCGTATTTGACTGGAGCTAAAACCCAAGCATGGACACAATGTGCGCTCAACAAACTTATAGCGAGCCTTGGTCAAATGTATTAAAGTAATTCTTCTTGACTATGAAATGAGAGCGAATTCCTGAAGGATCACGTCATCCACAATCCCTTTAACCAGCGGATCTCACCAATCTATAAATAGATGACCAAGAAGGAGCATTACAGTCACCAACTCAGTCCTTCTCTCCTCATTAACACCACTTCACTCTTCAACATTTTGAACGTCCTCGCTATGGCCAGATCTTTTGCTCTTGTGGCCGTCCTGGTGGCCATGGTTATGGCCGTCCAGTTCGCAAGCATTGCCGATGCAAAATACAACAGCTACCTGAGGGTGTACGAGCAGCCACTGTGCCGCGGCCGTTCCGAGAAGTATGAGGCATGTGGTTGTCATAACCTCAAGTACGATGGCGGATACAAATACGATTACAACGAGAAGCATGATCCGGAGTCCAGCGTCACACTGTACAAGGACTATAACTGCCAGGGCTATGGACGCACGTTGCTTCAAGCTGATCGGGAACGTTGCTGGACAATCCGATACAACAGTGTCTACATCCACTGTTGATTAATTTTCCGGCGAGCGAGCCGCCCTTAGAAATAAATTGATGCCATGATCTCGACGTTGATATGGCTCATAAAATAAAGAAGGGGGAATATCTAGGGGGTCTCCCTAATTTCATGTGGATTTCGATATGGGTCCTTTAGACTCTGCGCCACTCGACTCTTGAGCTCCTGTTTTATTTAGTTATCAAGTGTTCATGTTAAGCGTGGGGAAGAAGTATATATATATGTATACTTCTTGTCACCCACGGAAATGAATGCATGTGCTACTTATTGTTCTAATAAATCAAGCTGGGTTGCCTTTAACATACATATTTTGGGTGAATTTTTTCATGTTGTCCTTCAAGTTGTTTCGTTCATGACAATTCAGTTTTAGGGTATGTGTCCATCTATCTCATTTAGTTACTTGGCAGAATTGGACATAATTAATCATGCGGTTAAACGTAATTATAACTCTACCTGACGAACATCTCTTTAATGCACGTTGTAGTTCTGTTTAATTATTCTGTACAAAAGAAAAACGAAAAATTCAAGTCTAACTTGTACAGTCAATCCATGAATAGTTATACATCTGAACAGATAATAAATATATTGCACTCCCGGAGCTGATTTTTCACTGTCGCTGCCCAGCAGCCCGCTGCTTCCATTTCTTTACATACCTCTAATCTTTGCCTGCAACTTTCTGTGATATGGGACACAGGTTTTGTATGTTGAGTGCAATATATTGCACTCCCGGAGCGTAAGTTTTCTCGCAGGCACAATCATCCAGAAAATGTCAAGGGGCGCCATATATAAAAGGTAAATGATTAAGGGACAGCAGCATATAAAATACATAAACACGTAGGGTCAACTAATATATATATAGAAAAGTAGTTTTTGTGGGACTGTGTGGGCAACTGCGCACGGTTGCCCACATGTAGCTCCTCCCTTCGTCGTCAGTGTGTGTCCTCTTGCCGTTTTGCATTCGCCTGTAAATACTCCTCATTCTTTTTATTAATAAAGTTCGGGTTGCAGCGGAATCCGACTGTGTGTACGTTGATTGAACTTAAAGGGAAGAAAATAACAATTTTACCTTTTAGAAAGTGAGTGGAAGGTGTCCTGCCCCGTCCTCATAAATGTAAGTCTCTTTTCTAAAACTAAAATTATGGTCACTGAGAATAAATATTAGCCCAAAAAAAAAAAAAATTATTGTGTTGGGTTGGTGTTGAAAAAAATTGTTGCATTGTGCCTGCTACTCTTTCTTAATAAAGATGCAAAGAGCCTGTCTCTCTCCAATCCTTCGTTGGAAATTATTGGGATTGCGTGCGAGATATCCTCATATTATGTCTTTCTTCCTAATTTTTGAATCGATTGTATTCAAAGGCTCACAGTTCCATCAGAACATGCTGAAAATCAACTCATTTCGCATCGTAATTCCATGACACTTGGATTTTGATTCAATGGCAGAACTGCGCGTGCCAAATCTGAACCTGATTAATTTTTCAGACGTGTTTTTCCCCATGCCAAATATTCTAACTAAGATGCATTGAAAATCAAACATATTGACGATAATCATCGACAAACTGCCCAACTCACGCTAGGCAAAATTTCCTACTGATCGCCGGAAACTAACGCCATTCTCTACTTCTCAGTTTGCTTGTACGAAACGATGAAGCTGACAAGGAGCCCCTATCCTTCCCACGGCCACACACCTTATTTGACTAGAGCTAAAAATTCAAGGATCGACATAATATGCGCCTCCCTGAGCCACACATCTTATTTGACTAGAGCTAAAATTCAAGGACGGACACAATATGCGCCTCCCTATCTTAGAGAAAGGCTTGATCAAATGTACTAAAGAAATACTTGTTGACTTTGAAATGAGAACCATGCCGAAAATAATGAATGAATATTAATATATATCTTATTACATTACATGTTTTCTTTGTTCAATGCAAATAATTGAAAACACGTACTACGATCTCGCTGATCTATAAATAGATGAACAAGAAGCAGCATTACCATCGCTGCCTTTGTTCTCCATTCCTTTGCGAAACCTGTTACTGACGGATCTTAATACCTCCTCACTCTTCAGCTCTCGTAATCGCCATGGCCAGATCTCTAGCTTTGGTGGCCGCTCTGGTGGCGATGGTTATGTTCGCGAGCACTGCCGAAGCAAAATNAAGTGCTGATTTTCTGATGATCAGCAAGGCGCCCATTTAAGTGTTGCCATATCTTGACACTGATATGGCTTATTAATGAATAAAGAAGCAGATGATCAAGTGGATCTTCTTCATGTGCATTTCAATATTGGTCCCCAACTACTGGATTCATGAGATCGTGTTTAATTTAGTTAAGTGTATTTTTATGTGTCGAGAAGAAGTATATGTACTTCTTGTCAGCCATGGAAATAGCTGTACTACCTATAGTTTTGGTTAAGTTAAATAAAGATGGGTTGCCTTAACGTATATATCATGGAATATTGTTTTCCTTTTCGTACGTGTTTGTTTCGTTGCTGAGGTTCACAATATTTCAGGTTGGATATCGTTCACTCTTATCAGATTATTATTAATTTACTTGGCAAAATCTAAACAAATAAATCATATGATTAGTCCGCTCAAATGAGAGCATATATAATTTATACATCAGCAAAATGGAGTGTCCGGTTTTAATCTACAAAAAATTTATACGTCGGTACGTGGCCTGATGAAACTTATCTATTCATAGACTTAACTCTTTGCCGAAAGGGTTGCGCAAGGGTTGTAAAAAAGGGCTCAAATTCCTGTTGCAAGGCTTCCAAGTTTCCCTTGAACTCGTCCCTATCTAAAAGAAGAAACATTGTTGCGGGTATGTAGTGGGCCTTGTGTAGAAACTATCGATGTATTATTGGGAACAAGATGTCTTCCCAACGTATCCTCATTTGCTAGTACACAAATTTGGCGCCCTACTTTTAAATGCAGGGAAATTACAGTCCAAATTAATTGAAGTCTCCTTTTTATGAGGAAGTTCCAAATCCAACTCCAAATCCAAAAAGGAGGAGCTTAACTCAGTTGTGTTTGAGTTTTTTACGCTTGAGCTCATAGTTGACAAAGCCATGACTTGGACTTGGATCCATAGATGATTGAGTCTCCGGGTCAGTAAGTTGACTCATCGACTCAGTCAAGTTCTAAAATGACTATAATTGGGTGAGTTAGGATGAATCAAGGCCAAGTTAGGCTGAATCAGTCCGAGTCAGGGGCAAGTCAAGGGCCAGTCAGGCTAACCTTGACTTGTGGCTAGGTTTCGTAGCAATCCAAGTTGACTTGGGTGATTTTCGAACCAACCTGACGAGTTTGCCAATTATGTTGAGCGAAGGCGAGCTCAAGCTGAACTGCGACCAAGGATACTCAAGCTGACTTCAAGCTGGCTCAACTTAGCGTGAACTCTATTCAGCCCTAGCTGGGAGACGGTCTTTCTTCCTTGATTAAAAAGAATAAAAGAATGAACAGTCCAACTCTTCAAACACCAGGTCGAGACCAGATAACACAGGGAACTCCCCAAAAGGAAAGCTTACAGAAAATGACACAAAGCATATTTTCAACTNAAGTGCTGATTTTCTGATGATCAGCAAGGCGCCCATTTAAGTGTTGCCATATCTTGACACTGATATGGCTTATTAATGAATAAAGAAGCAGATGATCAAGTGGATCTTCTTCATGTGCATTTCAATATTGGTCCCCAACTACTGGATTCATGAGATCGTGTTTAATTTAGTTAAGTGTATTTTTATGTGTCGAGAAGAAATATATATACTTCTTGTCAGCCATGGTAATAGCTGTACTATCCATGGTTATGGTTAATTTGAACAAAGATGGGTTGCCTTAACGTATATGTCGCGGATTCTTTACCTTTCGTGTTGTTTCGCTGCTAACGTTACGTTCACAACATTATTTCTGCTCCGATATCTTTCACTCTATCAGATTATTAATTTACTTGGTAAAATATGACATAATAAATCATGCTGTGAAATATGATTGGTCCGCCAAAATGAGAGCATATATAATTTTTTTATATTGCTAGATTAAACCTTTTTGATCCAAGTTTGGAACTGACAGAAGAGGGTCAAGGTGTTTATTGTCTCAAAAGATGTAAATATGCTAGTCAAGTGTCCCGTTTTAAATTGCACAAAAATCCAGAATTAGGTACCTGGCCTGATGTCAGTCGCTAATATGAAACTTATCCATTCATAGACTACTCGTTGCAAAAGGTTGTGCTAGGCTTATAAAAAAGGGTAGGTTCAAATAAAAGTTCCTGTTGCAAAGCTTCCAAGTTTCACTTGAACTCGTCCCTAGCCAAAAAAAGAAACATTGTCGCCGGAATTAATGTGGTGGGCCTTGTAGAAAACAACTTGCGTTTGCGGGATGTGTATATATTGGGAACGAGATGTCTACAACGTAATGCTCCTTTGCTAGTACGCAGATTCGAAATCGAAACCACGGTTTCAGATGCATGGAAATTACAGTCCATATGAATTTAAAGGCTCTTTTTCATGTGGAGTATCCAAATCCAAATCGGAAAAGAAGAGGTGAAGAGTCACCTCTCATTGAGCACTGAAAAAGTAAACTTTTTTGTTAAATTTTGAAACAATCAAACAAAGTTCGAAAAGAAAGGAGAAGCATATGGAAAGAGACCTTTTGGCTTCGGGAAAATGACAAGACTCTCAACCGGATACAATGATACAATGTGTACTTTCAACCAGTGGCGGAGCCAGAAAAATTGGCTGGCGGAGGCTGGCGGGGCTGGCAGAGGCTGGCGTGGGCAGGACAGTGAGAGGAATGAAGAAGTTTTCTTTTATACCATTTACTATTTTAAATGGTATAAAAGAAAATTTTTTGAGTTGGCATGGGCAGGTGCCCACACCTGCCCCACGCTAGCTCCGCCACTGCTTTCAACATGTAAAAAAATTATAGATCATAAAGACCCTGATGTGCTTAATAGGGAATTAGCCTGTTCAGAAAATACTGTAACAGTGGTCTCTTTTTTCATTTATGGCAAAAATAAGCTAAAAAAAATAAAAATTTGCCGACAGAAAAATTGTTGGGAAATTGTGGTGGGCTTATGTTGAAAAAAAAAATATTAGTTTAACTGGCACATAGATAGTAATTATTAGTTTATGTCGAATCTGGATTGCATCTCGTTTAACCAAACTCATGATCCATCTATCTTACGGTCCCCCATTAATACGTATCTCGACCGGTCCAACGTTTATCCTATCATAGTGGGATGATCATGCTTGGATTTTGACTCCATCCATCGTTGGCAAAACTGGATGCCAAATCTGAATCTCATTAACAGTCTGGATCCCTTTGTTTCCGGGACCGAACATTATAATTAAAAAAAATGCATTTGAAAATCAAATATGTTCATATGATCATCATCGGTAGTCAGTTTGGGAAAAACTAGAGTCTTAAAAAATGGCTGAAGAAAACAGCTTCGAGTCTGTCTGGGTGCGCTTTAAGAAAATCACACTAGGCAAGACTTACTACGTACTGACCACCGGAAACTACAGTCATTCAATACTTTTAAAATTTTAAAGAATACTAATATACAAATGGAAAACTGTAGTAAAGTTTCAGTTTAAAAATAAACACTTTTATGGGTATATGTGAAAAATTGCCCACCCACACCTAACTCCGCCCCCTACTTCCTAGCTTGCCATTAGGAAACAACGGGCTGAAGGTGATAAAGAACCCCTATCCTTCCAATGAAGACTTAAACCGTATTTGACTAGAGCTGAAATCCAAGGATGGACACAATGTGCGGTTACCTAACACTGCAACAAAAACTAGTATTGTCTACGACGGAACCGAAGCTGTTGGCAAACTGAGAATAATGAAATAGTATGTGTCATGGCATGCCAGGTTTATTCAAGCAGAACTTTATGACCAATGCTGATAATCCACACTTACTATATTCTACTCTGCTTCGGTCCTTGGACAGCATGATCCACAGTCCTTTTGACTAGCGGATCTCGCCGATCTATAAATAGATGACCAAGAAGCAGCGTTACAATCACCAACTCAGTCCTTCTCCCCTCATTAACACCACTTCACTCTTCAACATTTTGAACGTCCTCGCTATGGCGAGATCTTTTGCTCTTGTGGCCGTCCTGGTGGCCATGGCTATGGCCGCCCAGTTCGCAAGCATTGCCGATGCAAAATACAACAGCTACCTGAGGGTGTACGAGCAGCCGCTGTGCCGCGGCCGCCGAGAAGTATGAGGCCTGTGGTTGTCACAACCTCAAGTACGATGGCGGATACAAATACGATTACAACGAGAAGCATGATCCGGAGTCCAGCGTCACACTGTACAAGGACTATAACTGCCAGGGCTATGGACGCACGTTGCTTCAAGCTGATCGGGAACGTTGCTGGACAATCCGATACAACAGTGTCTACATCCACTGTTGATTAATTTCCCGGCGAACGAGGCGCCCTTAGAAATAAGTTGATGCCATGATCTCGACGTTGATATGGCTCATAAAATAAAATGGGGGGATATCTAGTGGGTCTCCCTCATTTCATGTGGATTTCGATATGGGTCCCTTAGTCTCTCCGCCTACTCGACTCTTGAGCTCCTGTTTTATTTAGTTATCAAGTGTTCATGTTAAGCGTGGGGAAGAAGTATATATATATATATATATATATATATATATATATATATATATATATATATATATGTATACTTCTTTTCAGCCACGGAAATGAATGCATGTGCTACTTATTGTTTTAATAAATCAAGCTGGGTTGCCTTTAACATACATATTTTGGGTGAATTGTTTCATGTTGTCCTTCAAGTTGTTTCGTTCATGACAATTCAGTTTTAGGGTATGTGTCCATCTATCTCATTTAGTTACTTGGCAGAATCGTAATTTTCCTATCTAGAAGAACCCCCCCATTTGACAAGTTTGTAACTCTACTCGACGAGACTCCATCTCGTGCATGTTGCGTGTTCTGGTTCGGTTTATTGCATCCAAAAAATTGAGATCATTCAAATCTAACTGCTACAATCAATCCATTATTTGAATTGCTAATTTGGATAAGGTAATTTATTGGCGGATGTATTTGACAATAGGAAGCAAAATGGACGAGATACACTTTCGGTTCAATTTTAGATCAATTTAGTTGGATAAAGTAAGAAAAGTACAGATGCAATTCAATGGGGAACCACGTTTGGGCTTGTCTGGCAGTTGCCTACATAGTCCGTAATTTTTTTTATTTTTTTTTTTTTCATATTGATGCCTCGACAATTTGCATGGTTGTAATTTGTATATATTGATACCCTGAGAATCTAAAACATTTTTGAATTAGCACCCACAGACCAGAGTTTCTGACTTTGCTAACTTTAAAGGCCGGTTGTCAAAAGGGAGTAATAAAAAACAAAACGGAAGCATCTTTTTCTTCATCAGAACTCGTTCCTGATAGAAAAGAAGAGAAAATTTTCCATTTTGAGGCCTACTTTTTGCCAATGTCACTTTTGTGCGGTCTTTAATAAGATGAAAAATTGATGTACATATGTTTTTGTTAATTTAAAACACTAGAAAATATTACCTGCTGTTTTCTGTTATTGTATTCCCTATCGCTAGAATGGATACTTATCGTTTTAGCTAACATTTTTCGTTTTCAGGCTATCGAATTTTTTTCTCCTGTTGATCATTTGATCGTTTTAATGAATGCTGTAGTGTTTTAAAGAAAACCAAAAAAGATACTGGTTGAGCATCGAGACAGCATATCTTTTCGAAGGGCATGGTCCATCAATTAAGAACTCATTAACTGTCTCTACCTCTTAAGATAAGTCTGAAAATCGATTCACTTCAAGTGCACTTATTGCCAAAAGCTTGACCACAAATGAGACCAATATTTGGACCATGTTGGCAACAAAGGCCAAACAAAGATGACAAGCCAACCCACTTTGTCACTAAAGAAGAGATGGTAATCTTTTTTTTTCTCAAATGGCAAAGGCCAATTTGATATCATATCAACCAATTTCTAACGCAACCAACATGATAGTAATTCAAGTAAATCATTTGCTTTTTCTTTACATTCTCCTATCGTGAATGGGGTAGGTGACACCACTACCAATGGAGTACTGCAGACTACGCTATGTTTACTAGTGTATGTTGATGACATTATTGTTACATGAGACAATATAGAACAAACAAAGAAAGTCAAAGCCATATTACATGACATGTTTGAAATCATAGATTTAGGGAAATTGAGATATTTTTTTGGTATTGAAGCTACACATTTAGAAGAAGGCTTCATTTTATGTCAAAAAAAAACATGATGGGTCTTCTCAAAGAAACATGATTTCGATAAGCTAAGCTGAATTTGACTCTTGTTGACGTTAACTACAAAATCGGAAAAAGATGATAGGAAACCAATTCAAATGTTCAAGGTTTTCAATGACTTATTGAAAAGTTAATTTTATTTTACCGTAACTCGGTCAGATATTACTTTCGCAATCAACATGATAAGCCAAGCCATGCAAAGTCCTCGATCCATACATTTGGAAACTATTCATTGCATTCCCAAACACTTATAGGTGAGTCTAGAAAAATAAATTTTAATGGAAAGAAATAATAACCTTGAAGTGATTGGATACACAGGTGTATATTGGGTTGAAGATCAGAATGACTACTACCTGATTTTGTACTATTGTGGGAAGTAACATTCTCACATGAAAAAGCAAAAAAGAGAGAGTGGTGGAAACCCATGAATGGGTCAAAACACTTCTTCTTAATATGGGAACTAAAATTGAAAAAGCCATGAACCTCATGTGGTGGCAGCCATTTATATTGGTGCAAATCCAATGTTCATGAACGAAGTAAGCACATCGAGGTCAATTGTCATTTTATTTGTAAAGAAAAAAAAAAAATATACTCCACATGGTACCCAATATCAATTGGCAGATATATTTACTAAAGCCCTAAAAAAAGAGCAAGGTGGGGCATATCAACATCCGCTCCCCAACTTGAGAGACAGATTGTTGAAGCAATGACACCTTTATTGTTTTCCCTTGTGCAAAAAAATATTTTTTCTTTATTATTTCCTTTCTTTGTTGTATTCAACCCTTGTCTTCTTTCATTGTATGGTGAACCAAAAACTTCCATTGTTGATAACGTCGACATTCACTAAATGTTCCCATTTGAATGTGCAAAGCGGCGGAAGCTAGTAGGTGAGCGAATCCGATCCCGTCAACAGCCACGCACCTTGTTTCGCAAGAGTTCATCCTTGAATCCAATGATGGATTTACAATATGGGTTTGCCTAACTTATAGTAAGTCCTCAAATATACTAAAAAAAAAAAATATTGACCAAATTAATTAAAATATCTTAATATTGCACCCCCGTTTTATTCATGCCGAACTTTCTGGTCAAAGGAAATAATTCACAAGCACGTACCATATTCCAACTACGTTCCGGCGCGCATGGTATCTATCGTTGGACGAGACGCAGAACAGCGTTGTCAACAGTCCCTTGAACTAGCTGTACCCCATCGCTGATCTATAAATAGTTGAACAAGAAACACCATTACCATCGCTGCCCTAGTTCTCCATTCCTTTGTTTAAACCTGTTAACGATTGATCTTAATACTTCTTCACTCTTCAACTTTCGGAATCGCCATGGCCAGATCTGCTGCTTTAGTCGCCGCTCTAGTGGCAATGGTTATGGCCGTCGAGTTTGCAAGCATTGCGGATGCAAAATATAACAGCTACCTGAGGGTGTATGAGGAGCCAGGGTGTCGCGGCCGTTCTGAGAAGTATGAGGCTTGTGGTTGTCACAACCTGGAGTTCAGTGGTGGATACAAGTATGATTATAACGAGAAGCATGACGCAGACTCGAGGATGGTGGTGTACAAGGGCTATAACTGCGAGGGATATGGCCGCGCGCTGCCTCAAGTCGATAGGAATCGCTGCTGGCCCTTCCAATTCAGGAGCGTCTACATCAAGTGTTGATTTTCTGGTTATCAGCGAGGCGCCCATTTAAGTACTGCCATATCTCTTGGCGCTGATATGGCTTATTTAATAAAGAAGCAAATGATCAAGTGGGTTTTCTCATGTGCATTTCAATATTGGTTTGGTCCCCTCCTACCGGACTCATGATGTCGTGTTTATTTTAGTTAAGTGTATTTTTATGTGTTGGGGAGAAGTATATGTACTTCTTGTCAGCCATGGAAATAGCTGTACCACCTATGGTTATGGTTAATTTTAATAAAGATGGGCTGCCTTAACGTATTGTTTACTTTCGCTGCTAACTTTCACATGCAATATTTCAGGTCAGATATCTTTCATTCCTGTCAGATTATTAATTGATTTACTTGGCAAAATCTGACATAATAAATCAAGCGGTGAAATATGATTGGTCTGTTCAAATGAGAGCATATATAATTTTCCATAATACTAGATCATTTCCTGTTGTTCCAAGTTTTTGATAGAAGAGAGCCAAATCCAAACCCGAAAAGGAGGAGCTTAACCGAACCAGGTTTGAAGCTTTTAACTTCGAGATGAGTCGAACTCGAGCCTCGACAAAAGAGAAATTTCGATTTCATGTCCAACGTTTCACCGATAATTTCATAGAGGGACTACATTTCGTGATTTTCTCAAGGGCCACGATTTTCATAAAGACTGTCAAATAAAAGCTTGAGGTGAGGATCTGATAATTTGGAAGATAGAAAACTTCATTTGGATAACTATTGTGCTTGCAAGCGACATGTCCTCGTTCGTGAATTCAAAGGCTCCCAGTTCCATGCGTTTCCCTTAAAACATGAGGCTGCAGGTGTAGATGAGGAAACTACTAACAATCTTCGCAATCAATCATGGCTTTCACCTGTATATATGAAAAAAACTCAAATGTAGTTTCAATATGAAATAAACAATTTTTATGGACCTATGTGGGCAATTGCCCACACCTGCTTTCCCACGGCCACATGACTAGAGCTGAAATCCAAGGATGGACACAATGTGCGGTCACCTAACTTTTGGTGAGCCTTGGTCAAATGTACTAAAGTAATTCTTCCTGACTTTGTAATGAAAGCAAGCTGAGAATAATGAAATAGTATACATCTTATTGCGTGCCACTTTTATTCAAACAGAACTTCAAGGTCAATGCAAATAATCCGCACGTACTATATTCTTACTCTGCTTCGCCGCTACAAAAGGCAGAACAGCATGATCCACAATCCTTTTTGACCAGCAGATCCCGCCGACCTATAAAGAGATGACCAAAAGCAGCATCACACTCACCAACGCTGTCCTTCTCTCCTTTGTACGCAATCTTAATCAACACCTCTTCACTCTTCAACCTTTCGAACGTCTCATATGGCCAAATCTTTTGCTTTGGTGGCCGTTCTGGTGGCCGTAATAATCTAGAACGTTTTGAATTAGTGCCCACAGACCACAAAATTTCTGACTTTGCTAACTTTAAAGGCCGGGTAGTGTAAGGGAGTTAAAAAGACAACTGAAGCATCTTTTTCTTCATCATGCAAGACTTTGAAGGTCCCCCGAATTCGTTCCTGTTAAAAAGAAAAGAAGAGTTTTCATTTTGAGGCCTACTTTTTTGTGCCAATGGTTTCACAAAAACGAACCATTTTTATGAGTTCTTTAATAATCTGGTTCTTGCTTGCTGCACGAAATTTTTTAACCAAGTATTTGGATGGTAGATCGAACGTATTTCACTGATGGGTGACAGCCCTATGTGGAAAACTAAAGTAGGAAAATTAAAACTGGGTGAAGAAAAAACAGTTTAGTCCCACACTGTGTGCAGTTTAAGCAAAACGATCAGGGTACCCAAAATTTCCCAGTAACAGGCAACTCGACTTTCAGTAAATGTTTCTAATTTGAATGTACAAAGTGGCAGAAGGTAGAAGGTGAGCGAACTCCGATCGCTTCAACAGCCACACATGTTATTTGAGTGGAGTTCATGAAATCCATGGATGGAATTACAATATGCGCCCTCCTTAGATATAAGCAAGTTCTTAAATATACTAAAAAAAAAACGTATTGACCAGATTAACTGAAATATCTTAATATTGCACCGCGGTTTTATTCATGCAGAACTTTCTGGTCAATTGAAATAATTCACAAGTACTACATAACTACTATGTTCTGGCGCTTGGTATCGTTGAACTAGACGCAAAACAACATTGTCCACAGACCCTTGAACTAGCAGTGCTCCACCACTGATCTACAAATAGATGAACAAGAAGCAGCATTACCATCGCTGCCTTGGTCCTCCAATATTCCCTTGTTAGAACTGTTACCGATTGATTTTAATACTTCCTCACTCTTCAACTTTCGGAATCGCCATGGCCAGATCAGTTGCTTTAGTCGCCGCTCTGGTGGCGATGATTATGGCCGTCGAGTTCTTGAGCATTGCGGATGCAAAATATAGCAGCTATCTGAGGGTGTATGAGGAGCCAGCGTGCCGCGGCAGTTCTGAAAAGTATGTGGCTTGTGGTTGTCACAACCTGGAGTACAATGGTGGGTACAAATATGATTATAATGAGAAGCATGACGCAGACTCGACGATGATAGGGTACGTGGAGTATGACTGCGAGGGGTTTGGACGTGTGTTGCCTCAAATCGATGGGAACCGATGCATACCACTCCCTTTCAAGAGTGTCGATATCGTGTGTTGATCTCATGGGGATCATCAGTGAGAGGCGCCTTTAAGTGCCATATCTTGATAATGATATGGCTTAATAATGAAGCAGATCAAGCGGGGATCTCCTTCGTTTGTTCTTATTTGCGTTTCATGAGTGATCCCTTGAGCAGTGCTCCTACTGGACTCATGAAGCTTGTGTTTAACTTAGCTATTTTGTATTTTTCTATTGTGCATTTTTATTTGTTGGGTTGATGTATTGCTCTCGTCAGTATTCCTCGTCATGGGATTAATAAAGATGGGTTGCCTCTACATAATTTTGGATTTCACTATCTTGGGCACATCGAACATATATAGGTTGGAAACTTGGAATATTAACGTATCTGATCTATGGCGCAAGAATCAACGGAATTATAAGTACCTTCAAATATTTCTCCTACACTCTTGCCAGTAAAGAGAAGCATCACCAAGGTTGTCCTTCGATTCACTGACAACGATCCTTTTAAACATGGGTATTTGTCGGTGAAGAAGGATCTTTAGCTTTTTCATTGACATGAGTTAAATACTTTCTCTGGTGCTATTTCTCCTTTTTGGTAAAACTTTAGCCGGATGACAAGATGATCATTGCGGTAGCTGTTAGGAACAACACAAAACTCTTCTCTCATACCCTCAAAAGGATGTTAGAAACAACAAGAAAGAAGATAAATATTTATGTGGTTCGGAATAATAATCTCTTACGTCCACCGTCGCACAATATTCACTCAATTAACACAAACACTCTTCAAAAAGAAGACTACTAAAAACTGCGGCCCTCCTCTCAACATAAGGATTAAGACGCTGCCCCCCTGCGACCCAAGTTGGATCCACGTTATTGCATATAAGTGCCCAGTATGGATCAAGTTCCATACACCAACAGTAGCATCATATGTTTCATACCAGTTTCGCCAATTCACTGAAATTACAGCATCTCCATATGAATTCAAGACTTCCAAGCTGAGCCCTAGGTCTTGAACAGTGTCCAAATCAAGGAAATTGGTCTTAATTGAGTACATAAGTTTTCTAGGACAGTTCTAAACATTGTAATTTTTTTTCCAGTGCATGACCACCTTAAGTATTATGAGAATATCCTTCTTTTTCTAAATGTTTTTAATGGAAGCGGCTCCTGCTAGGAATGCGCGCCTATAGACGTTGAAGAGTGACTTTGATGCCATGAGGATGCAGGAAGGAGAGTCGTTGGATCAATATGCGGGCAGCCTCACCGGAATGTCCGTCAGGTATGCCAACTTGGGGGGAACCCTGAGCGATGCCGCCCTGGTGAAGAAGTTGTTTGATACCGTTCCAAATCGATTTCTTAGCGTAATCGCAGGCATAGAGCAATTTTGCGACCTCGACACTATGTTGTTTG
>JAANDH010001153.1:0-58879 GCA_011799765.1 Nymphaea thermarum
AAGAGGACCATTTCAAAGTTGTTGTTCCAAGTTGAGCTTGTTTGACATATACGCTCCAACTTGAGGGGGAGTGTTAAGACATGTTTATATTGAGTGTTAGGGTACTTATGTAATAAGGGTTTCTTTTAATGACTTGCGTGTAACTTCTCCCTCTCCTCTAGTCTATATAAAGAGGAGTTAGGGCTTCTTTAATGTTAATCAAGTTTTCTCTCTCCTGGGATTTAACAAATAGGAAGTAGAAGAAGCTGTTGGAATGTCCAACAGCTAGAAATATATCCACCATACATGTAGCCTCAGAAGATCAAACAACTGATATCTTTACTAAAGCCTTGCCTATTGCAGAGTTTTTTAGATGTTGTGACAAGCGGAGCATGATTAACATCTATTCTCCAGCTTGAGGGGGAGTGTTCAATAATATTTATGTTAGGTGGTGTTTTGAATATTTAATAGTTTTATGAACAACTCTTTATTAATAATTGTTCTAGTTGTGGACTTATTTGTAATTTGTTGGTTTCACCCTAATTCTCATTTAACATGAGAATAGGGCAGACTAATGAGATACGAAAAAAGTCTTTCTCTCTCTTTCTCGACCTCTTCTCTTCTCCTTTCTGGCTTCACGCAACATTATCTAAGACTTTAGATACCATTGTATTAATTAAATAAACTGACATAAAAATTTCTTTAGCCCAAAAATTTTTGGGAACATATTTTGAAATCAGCAAATTTATGTTGTTTTTATGATATGACAATGTGTTCTTTCAGAAATTCCATTTTGCGGAGGGGTTCTTGGACAATATTTTTGATGCAGTATCCCATTTTCTTCCAAGTGTTCTTTAAAAAGAGTTGATAAATATTCTCCACCAGAATTTGTGCATAAATTTTTTATATTTGTTTTAAATTGATTTTTAGTCATTTGATAAAATGTTTTAAAACAGAGGAAAGTTTCATAATTATGTTGGAGGAAGTATATCCAAACATATCTCATAAATTCATCCACAAATATAACATAATAACCAAATCCACCTTTAGATAAAATTGCAGTTGGCCCCTATACGTCCAAATGAATCAACTCAAAAGGATCTTTGCTCATATAAGTTCCATTTCCAAAAGGGACTTCATTTTGTCCAGAATGCATTTATTACAGGAGAAATTTTCATTATAAAATTTCTTTTAACAGTAGTATATATTGAATTTTGCTCAAACTTGGATGATCTAATCTTTGATGACATAAAGGAATGTCTTCTTTATGGTTATCATATGAAGAGGTTTAGATAGGTCCAAAAAATCCACAAAATACAGGTCACTTCTTGGAGAAGAGGCCCTGGATAAAACATTTATCGTGTATGACACTGATTTTTCAGCCCTGATCAGCTATTTGACATACCAATAAAAGGTTGAGATTAATTGAGGAATGCATCTAAAGTTCGGTGTTTTAAAAACCTTCGTGTTTTGAACTTATTCAAATCTACAATGGTTAACATTCAATGAAGTCCCGTCAGCTGTTGAACAAAGCAAGGATAAAAATTATTTTTGCATTTAGTTAAGCATGATTTGGTGTCATATGAAAGGAAGTTCTGGAGTCAAGCAATCAAGGAATCGTACCTTATGATGAGCTTGAAACAGCTCCGGCTGGAAAATTCTCTTTCAAGAGTGGTTGGAGTGCTTTGGCAAGTTGGGTACGTGATAAATCTTCCAAATGAACCTGGTTCTTGACGACTTTCTGCTGTAGCTGCTTTTCAAGTTTCTTCAGCTTTGGATATCTTGGTTTTATGTGTCTAGGTTCGTGGCAATGAAAACAAATCATCCATATACTTAAATCCTCATTATTTCTTCCAAAATGTGGTAAATCAATAAGGTCTAATGTTATTTTCCGGTTTACAAACTGCCAAGACACTTTCTGCTCTTTCTTTACCATAATTCAGTCTATCTTCTTCCATTATTAATTCAACAAGTGCTTCATGGATGGTAGGAACACTTGATCAATGAATGAGTGATGTCTTTACTGTATCAAACTTTCCAATAATGAACTGATAAAATTTGTCTTCCTCTATCTATTTTGACGAAGAACATCTTGACGACAGTGGCATTTAGGTTCAAACAAAGAAGGTTCATCCACAAGAAAGGAAATTTTTCATAGTAATCCTTTATAGATTATTTCCTTGTTGAAGCTTAGAGATTTTCCACCTGCACATGTGCAACGTCTCTCATCATATGCATCTCTTTGAAAAATTCCCATGCTTGATTTGTATATTCAAAGTTGGCAATGTGTACTTGTTGAAGTTTCTACACTACTTAAGAACACATGACTTTGTGATGTCCTATCCTCCATTCTTTTATTTTCTTCCCCTAATCATTTCTGTCTTTCTCCTTTTAAACTCCTGCCAGGTCTTTGGTTATTCCATCCACAACTTTGGTCAATGTCAGCGACTGCGTTGGTAAGTTTAGGTTCCTTTTTGGAGCCATCAATGTACCCCCAAAGATCCTTTCTTCCAATATGATGCTTCATAGTAGAAACCCATGTAACATAATTTGTGGAATTAAGTTTAAGCAAGGGTTGGAGGGAGAGATTTTCTTTTTCTTCCATTTCTCTAATGAATGAGGGAAATAGGGAACACACCTTGAAGCACCATGAAAGAACGACAATCTGTGAAGGCTCAAACTAAGACAATGCTGCTGATGACATTCGTCCCCTTCATTGGATCAGGTCTTGATTTCTTAAATACGACAATTGATCACAAACTTACTTCAAAATATTCTCAGCATAAATTAACTCAGGGCAGAATCTTTCTGCTCTGATACCATAGAAGGAGTTGTGACATACACTGAATTTTACATCACACACACTCCGGTTGTTGTAAACAACACATCACAGGGAAATGACTGAATACAGACAATGCACAGTCTGTATCAATGGTACGCAGAATCCTCACAAGAGGAGAAGTTAAAGTATGAAAAGTACTGTTGATTACTCATAAAAAGAGCTTACAAAAGGTTAAAATGACATAAGGGACATAAAGTCTAATAAATAGGAAGGAGAAGCTGTTGTTGGAATGTCCAACAACTAGAAATATAGCCATTGGAGTGTTATCCCTATCGCGTGATGTGGGTCCATGTCGTGTGATACATATTGTATAGGTTAAAAAGGTTTATGATATGCTTGTGTATCATAGGTGTATCGCTTGTATCGTGCGATATGAGGGCCATAAGTATGGTACGATATGGCCGATATGCCCTCATCTTATGATACAGAGACAAAACAAAACAAAAGTGGTTTGAGGCCCATTTTTCTAATCCACGTTTTTCATGTTTCTTTTTAAAAAATTCCTTCCTTCCACTTTCTAAACATATTTTATGACTGGGAGAGGGAGGTTTTCCTAGTTTTCTAGAAAAATTGACCATATATTGGTGAGGACATTCCATTTGAATGTTGAAACAATTAAAGAAGAAAATAAGGAAGGCGATGAATATGATGATGATTATTGTTGATTGATGATAACCATAATATTTGGCACTTGACAATGAACAATTACACGTTGTGAACTTGTGATATAATCTAAAACATTTTAAACTTGTGATGGACACTTATTATGTTATTTTGAATTTATGATTTCTCATTTCTGAATGTTTTGTTGATATATTATGGTTTCTGAATGATAAATGATGAATATTCTTTTCGTGAGATGAGTTTTTTATATGAAATACATTTTATCTGATTTTTCTTGAATTTTTCTCTATTTTTTAAATTTTTAAATTTTTAAATTTTTGAATTAAGAGTTTAATTCATGATGTCTTACGATACGGTGTATAGGTCCGCCCAACCAATACAAGTAACAATACACCTTTTAAAACATTGAACCATTGGATATTCCAACAGCTGCTACATGGCTGCAACAAGCTGCAAACAAAAATAAAAACACAAAAAAATAAAATACATAAATGAATTTAGAAATATGACATCAAAGAAATAAATTAAATCTAATCTAATGCTAAAATTCCTAATCTAATACTAAATCTTATGACATATTTTTTAACATATGCTTTTCTTCTTTGTAAAAAATACACAAGCTTATTGATGCAATGACTAGAGGTCCTCACTCTAATCTCTACGGATTGATGAAACAAAGCAAATCAAACAAAAGACAAATGCAAAGAACGAACTAAAATTGAACAGAAGAAGAAATAACTGAAATAAACAAAATTAGAGTTTTGTAGACATCAACTAATCTCAAATCAATCACCAATGCCCTTAAATAGGGCTGCTACCAAACAAATGGATCCCGGGTCCGAACACCAAAAACAGTATCCAAAGCTAACAACAATAAACGTCCAAATCTAATAACTAAATGAAACAGATCCATTGTCACAAATATCATTTGAGAGTATTAACTGGTGAGGTTTTCTTGGGTATAATATGACAAAGTTGTTTTCTCGAGAAAATATTTGGAAAAATTCAGCAAGTTTTAAAAAAATTATGAAAGGGAAAAATCCTAAAATAATATGTGAAAATAAAAATCTGGTAACTGAAAATGTAAAAAATGCAAAAAGTAAAAAATAAAAAATGAAAAAACACATTTTTTCGTGTTTTTTCGCTTTGGTGTTTTTTTAAAATGTTTTTTTTCCTGTTTTGTTTGGCTGAAGATTTTTTAACATTTTTTTCACTTTTTTTTTCAAATAAAACGCATTTTCTATGGCATTGAAGGAAAGCAGTTCGTTGGATCTAAATAGCCTTGCATCACTTATGCTGAAGAAAAGTGAAGAAACAAAGGTATCTCAAATAGATCATCATTTAGGACCGATTGCAGATATTTCAGTTGCTGAAAGTTTTTAATAAACAACGGAACCTCATTCACATATTTGATGCTTGTGTAAAGTGAACTAAGGAATAACAGCATGGATATATATACTTGTTTCAGAAAAGATAAGTGACAAAGCCGCTATCCCGACCAGCCGTCATTATCTGTGGTTGTTAAAATAACAACAGCCATTTGGACATATCACAACACATAATGTTGTTGTACTTATGAGATGATTGTTGTGATTTTCATGCCCTTTCCTGTTTCATTTGGTCCATTTGTACATTTAATTCACTGTTTCCTTTTGGAGGGCATCTTTTATATTTCTTCTAATACCAAGTCTCCTTAGTTTATATGTATGTCTTGAGTTGTGTTTAATGTGTGCTCTCTTGTTATACTACTGGTATTTTTATTAACAAGCTACAATATGCATTCATGTCTACCTTGATTCCAATACTTGCTTCTCTTACCATGTTTTGCTTTTTCCCATATCTATGTTCATGTGTATATACATCTCTGGATACTTAGTTTTGAGAAAGGCAGCAGCTATGTCACATAGGTACGGGTACAGACCATTTTCAAAAAATTTGGGTACGGGGATATGGCCGTACACACACGCAGACATATATATATATCAAAAAATTGCAAACAGAATAACACATTTATAAATGATGGTCCAAAACACAGTATGGAAGTAATTAACATACAAACATATCAGCCATTACAACTTATGTCTGAAAAGAACCTAGCACAAGAGCTGCAAAATCAAACAATGCATAACCATACAGGAAAACATAGGCAAAAACTCCATGCCTAGTGCATAATGAAAGGGTCAAAGTTTCCAAGTAATAGGTTCAACCTACAAGCCCAGGAGTGAGATCAACTCTTGATGACATCTCCGGGAATACCGAACGCAACAAAATCAAACAATGCATAACCATATTCGTAAGCCAAAAAAATCAATGCAAAACTAAAAAAGTGCATGAGTTCCCTGCAGATTCATCTCAAAAATCGATTGAGAAAGATCAGGCGACTATGATTTAACACTTTCTTTCTCGTTTCCTCTCTCCCCGAAAAAACCAGAGCCCTCGCCCTCTTTCCTCTTCTCCCTCTCCTTACCCATTAACATAACACACAACTGCATTCATCAATGGCCAATAACCACTCCACCCGAGAGAGAGAGAGAGAGAGAGAATGGGGTGAGGGCTGCCAGACAAACCGAGAGAAAGGGTTGGTGGTGGTGGTGGATGAACAGAGAACGGCGCCGTCGCCTCCTACCGCCTGCCGTCGCCGCTGCCTTCGTCGCCGGAGTCATGAGAGGTAAGATGAAACCTCAAAACGAAAAGAAGAAGAAGCGTTTCGAAGATTTTTTTTAACGTTAAAAAAGTTTTAACGGACAAAATTGGACTCGATCGTTGAAAATAAAAACGGTCCAAAATTGGACTCGATCAAATTTGACCGTGTCCAATTTTGGATGGATACGGCCTTCGGTGTGTTGACCGTACCTGGTACGGTCAACACTGCACCGGAGCGTACCCAACCCCGTACCGGTACCAGACCGGTACATAGGGCAGCAGTAATAATTATCTGCTAACCAATTACCATGCACTATAAGTGTGAAACATGCAAAGTGCTATCCTGCATTACTAGAATATAGAGATTTTCCCAAAGAGCTAAAAACTACATCCATTGGAGAGGGTAGACCAAGTGATAGTCGCCGTGGGTCATGGGTAAAGGGTCTCATTTGTGTCGGGTTTTACACAGACCCTGCGTTGGTAGTGAATATAAACAGGCACACTGGCAGAGGGGGGGGTTCAACAGAGGTTATTGAGTTGTGTTCCCTCTGGGATGTTACCTAACCTGGGTTTAGGGCTCTGTCACATGGGTGCTGCTGTAAAGGCAGCATACCCCTACCGGTCAAGTACGACAGCGATAATGGTATCAGTACTGTCCCGGGTACCTCTTGAGTACTGGTCAAATAGTACCGGATGCAGTCAATGTACCTAGGACCATATCCGTCCGATTTAGGGCTCGGTCAAAGTTGACCAAGTCCTTTCCTATCCAAAATTTAGGATTTCAGTTTTGTTCTTTTACACCATACACACTTGGGAAATACATACAGAGCTGCATTTTCATATTTTGTTCAATAGTTTCTTCTTTAGAAACTATAAATTTTGAATCATGAATGTGTTATTTTGTTTGAATTCTTATTTTATATATATAACAGCCGTACCTTCGTACCCAAGTTTTTTGAAAACAGTCTGAAGACTCCGAATCAATGCCCGTACCAGCACCCGTACCGGCACCCATATCCATACCTACGTGACAGGTTTAGCGTTGAGTTTTAGGGTTATTTTCTTGTTAATGTGTGTGAGTTGTATTCCCACTACTACCCTGGTACAGCATTAACAAGAAGAAAACCCTAATCCCAGATGCCTGCTTACATTTACTACAAATAAAGGGTCTGTTAAGAACTGACCCAAATGACATCCTTTACCCATGACCCTGGACCTATCACTAAGGAAGAATGGAAGTTGACAGAATACAGAGGGATTAATCATTTATAAGAACTGTAAACATACAAGTTTATTGTCAAAATATATGGTCAATAACATTGGAGCAAAATAATGTTTTTCTATGTCAGTTCTGTTTTCTTCTAGTGTTCTTTGAATTGTTATTATGATGGATATGCTCTTTTGTTTACCAATTTCCTTTTCCTTGAAGAGTGATTTAAGAAGTTTGGCTTACTTACTAGCCTTTTGAAGTCAAAGAGTTTGCAGTATGAAATGAAGTTGGTTCTCAGATTTTTTGCATGTAGGTTGGCATTATCCCTGGTATCAAGAAGTTAAAAGATGACTTGCCAAATGTGAGACTTGCCGTCTCTCTTCATGCTCCCATTCAAGATATAAGGTGTCAGATAATGCCTGCTGCCAGTGCCTTTCCTCTGCAAAGGCTTATGGATGCTTTACATCTGTATCAGGAGAAGTGGTGCAACTCAGACATGGTTTACTTTCCTTTTTCTTTTTAATCTCAAAATCTGAGTTTAAGAACTTATAGTTTTTCTTGCTTTCAGTGGCCAGAAAATCTTCATTGAATATATCATGCTTGACGGTATCAATGATCAAGAGCGGCACGCTCATGAGCTTGGGAAGTTGCTTAAAACACTTGACGTGGTGAGCTTTAATCTTCATACTTGTTCGAAGAACTGATCCTTCAAGTCCTTAGGACTGGTCAACATTTCTTTTGACTGTTATGTGTAAGATTTATCTGCATGATGTCCAGGTTATTAACTTGATACCTTTCAATGCAATCGGTAGTTCAAGTCATTTTATGAGCAGTTCTGAGCAGAATGTGAAAAAGTTTCAGAAGATGTTGAGAGAAGTTTATAAAATTCGGACAACAGTTCGCAAACAAATGGGCCAGGACATAAGCGGTGCGTGTGGTCAATTGGTGATTAAGATTTCAAAGCCAACTTCCCAACTCAGTGCCAGCATGGAATTGCCAGATATTGAAGATCTTCATGCCTAAGTGCGAACTGAAAGTAGAACTTTTGTGACCAGAAATAGGCAGGTGTTCAATCTGTAAAAGAAACCTTGTGACTGCTCATCTTAATGAAAAATTATACTTTCATAAAAGATTTCTAGTGTCCATGGATTTTCTTATGAAAGACCAACTAGATTGTAGCACAAAAGGGAATATTGGGAATTGCTGTTTGATCGAACTCAAGGGAATGATATTGGCATTTCGCATGTAAGAGTCACCATAATGTCAGCGTTATCACATTCTATTGGCTACAGATCAGCAAACTCCGTGTGCCTACAATTCCTGTTGCTCCATGGTCATCATGAAAATCTGGAGAGATATGATTGAGTGTGCCAAATGCCGTCATGTTTTCTTAATTGTCCTGCTTCTTCGAAGAGGCAGATGATATGAAGGATTCTAGAGATCGTTGGAATGGC
Organism: Nymphaea thermarum; assembly: GCA_011799765.1. NCBI lineage: Eukaryota > Viridiplantae > Streptophyta > Magnoliopsida > Nymphaeales > Nymphaeaceae > Nymphaea > Nymphaea thermarum. The sequence continues at coordinate 8,753 of JAANDH010001153.1, forward strand.
TTCCGAGCTGCTGTGTATTGTTGCATTGGGTCTGCCGCTATGGGAACACGATTGCTTCGACATGTGAATGGGAGTCCCCAAGGTGCAAGGGCAAGCTGATTTATTTGATAGTGATAAGCACTCTCCTGGTAATTTACTTGTTAGACAATCGTTCTTGCCAAGTAAAGATCTTCCATGCGTAGAGGTTCACTCGTGAACGTTACCTGCTCAAGGGATGACTTTGAAGTCCACGACATACCGATAGCCTGCTTGACAGTTCAACTTCTCAGAAGCTCATCTGATAGGGTTAGTTGGCGTTTCCTTAAAGAAAAGCCATGTGAGTGAATGATGGGTGATGAGTCTTCACATAAAACGTGTTTTTTTCAAAAAAAAAATGCGAAAAGAACGTGATAAAGTAAATGGTAATTTAAAACATAAAAAACATGCTTTTTTAAAAATGTTACAAACGAAAAATGCATTTTTTAACGTGTTTTTTTTGTTTTTTTGTATTTTTTTAGTTTTTTTAATGCCAAACAGTACGCTCATTATGTATACAGAGCAGTGTACGGAACTTGATCTCGAAAAGAGCAACAATAGAAATTGTACTGCACGATAGTGTTGAGGAGTTAACAGGTTGACTATACCCCTCTAAGCAGCAAAGAAGCATTTTTTTTTTCTCACTCATGTCGTTAACTCATATGCATGTCATTATCTCATACTCTTGTTATATCTTACTCATTATCTCATGCATCAGTCATTATCTCATACCCAAATCATTATGTTATACTCATCATTATCTTATACTTCGGTGATTATCTCATTATGTCTCCTATCATTACCTCATACCTGTAGCATATGAAATAATGACAAGGGTATGATATAATGAATATGAGATAACAACATGAGTATGATAATGGTAGGGGTATGAAATAATGGATATGAAACGCTGGGTGTGAAATAATGATAAGGGGGTATGAGATAATGGTTATGGGATAACAATAGGGGCATGAGATACATAGGTATGATATAATGACATGATTAAGAATATTAGTTATGCATATGCAATGTTAGGGCATTAAAGTAAATATACATTTTAATAGTAAGGCCCACCTTCGGATTACGCTTGTCATGTACACGGACCGGCGTACATAACTCATCCCAAGTTGATGAAGGATGAGAGAGCAATGGCAAGGAAGGTTTCTTCACGTGCAAAAGAGAATACTTTGTGGGTCTGTCCTAAATTTTTAGTTGGGAACTAAAATGGTACTTTCCAGGGTCAGATTTTGATTCCAAAATTCAGATTCCATAACTGGTTCATAATTCTGGAATGAAATGCTACTTCAATTAAGTTGTTCCATTTTTTTTTTCAGAAAAGAGACTTTTGATACCAAAATTCTGGTAATTGCTATGAATCAAACGGCCCATAGGTTATTTTAATCCAAACCTTTTTGAGTTACAATAGTTGTAAACCTGTTTTAGTTATAATATTCTAGGTGTGACCTTGTGTCAAACTTTCTTTGTACAATAATTGCTCTCTCTCTCTCTCTCTCTCTCTCTCTCTCTCTCTCTCTCTCTCTCTCTCTATACATACGTATAGATTGTGCTTATAGGAATAAAGAGTAGTTTCTAATCAGACACATCTTCACATGATCATTTTTTTCATTTATATGGTTGATCATATTAATAAACCAAAACTAAAGGTACTTTGAGTTGATTGTCTTTAATTATTTTATTTTTGCATGCATAAGTTAATGCGCAGCGGGGAGTAGGTCCCCATGCCTCTCTCTCCACCGGCGTACAACCCCCCACTCCACCCACCTTATTGTTGTGAGTATAAGTATTATTATGGAAGAAGGATTTTATTAAGTGTATGGTAAGACAAGGTTGATTTGAGGATTATCCGACGCTTTTTTGAATTGTTTTTCATGTGAAAAAATAGGGTATATTATAATTACTTTTATGCATAGAAAGTGTCGTTAGGACATGAGATATTAATTGTTCCAAAGGTCAATTCGGGGATGACACATCTTTTTGAACTGTTTTAAATATGATACATACATATGTGTCTGTATATGTTGGACATCAAGTCGAGAGTTTATAATTGCTGTATTTTAAAATCCAGGGACATGAAGTGAAACCACTCTGTAGACGGGGCCCTTGTCGACAAAACTTTATAAAAGGGACAGTGAATTTTTCTGTTATTCATAAAAAGGAAAATTATCTGGACCATTAAAAGGAAAAAGACTCCTTAAAGCTTCCCTAGTTTTTACATCAGAAAAATATAGACGCTCTCATTTTCATGTACAATTTTGGTTTAGACACTGCCGCATGCCACTTCAAGACGGTGAAAGTTGAGTCATGCGTCGGCTAAACTGGGATCTATTAACAAAGTTGTCTAAAATTTATACGTTCTCATCATCAAGATCAACCGTCCACAAGCAATATACAATTTACAACAGTTCTGACTCAAGTACATTCAGCTGTAGATCAGAATGAAAGAGAACATTGCGTCTAATACTGTTTCGGAGCTGACGAAAAAATCAGAATGAACAAGTTCATGTACATTATTGGGCCCACAAACAACGATGGCTTTGGGAAACAGTTGCTTCTTAAAAGCGGCTCTTATTCAATATCTGCACATCTCCATGATTCTCCATCACTAGAGTCGGCTGCGCTTGGCAAGCACAACTGGTTTGAAACTCGCAATGCCTGTGACTTCTCTTCCAGTGACAAGACTATTGATATCATAAGTGCCTTCGTAGGAGTAAATGGGCTCTAAATCACAGAAAGCCTGGAAAACACGTATTTTCCATATGAACGAGAAGAAAGGATTTCAGCCATCAAAACTATTGGATATAATGGAGTGACTGAAAATTAGCAAGTACATCATGGAGTTCTGTCGCCCCAAAATAATTAATAGATACAAGATAATCTCAGGTCTACACAATCATCATTACCGTCATCATATTCATCAAAATAGTAGTAGTAATGATAGTAAATGATAATGATAATAATAATAAAAGCTAATGATGACATGATGATGGTACCAGGAAAATTTTTAAAACTGTACCTAAAATACGTGGCAGTGGGAACCCAACCAAGTATAAAACAGGTTAGTTGCTTGTTTCCACCCAGCCATTAAATTGACAAAAGCTTGTGGTTTACCTTCAAACAAGGATCTAAGGAACACTTTTGAATAATTTTAAAAATACACCGCCTTAAAAAACTTATAGAATACAAACTCCAGTTTTCGTTAATAACGGGAAAGCATATTAAATTGTGTAACACTGTAAAACACGGGAAGGGACCAAGTTAGATAATATGTTCATATATTTTCAGGGAAGATAAAAGCTTGAATAGAAATGCACTCCAAAGTTCCCATCAGAGTATTCCTCTTGAACTCTTAAGATATTTGCAGACATCCAGGTTCATAAAATTTCACAGTTGTCATTACGTGGATGTCATGTGTCCATGTTAAAGCTTTTTATAAGTTGAGCGAAAAACATAGCAGACCAAAAAATACTCTTATTCTTCTTCTAAGACACAGGAAGTAGAATGGTTTGACTCCATCGGTGGTAACATGAAATATTAAGAGGCCAACAGATGCTGCTTCTCTTGATTAAATGGAGAGAGAATGCCCTCAAGCAAATGAAAATACAACAGCAAAATTTTCTTTCTAATACCTTTGCTACCAGGAAATCAGCCAGGATGCCATTACCACCAAGTAGCTCCCGGCCAAGAGAAACCGTCTCCCTTGCTCTCAGGGTAATCCATGCCTGGTTTGCGAAGTTTGACATCCCATTAAGTGAACGTACTAGATTTTCAGTAAAAACAGTTCAATCATCTATGGAAAATGAAAATCTACCTTCCCTAAACTGGCCTGACCAGATGTCATCTTCCCAGATTCATACAGTTTGCATAGCCGCCATCCTACAAGGAACATTGCTTGAACATTACCCAACATCCTGACAAGTTTCTCTTGATTCAATTGAAATGCTGCCAGTGATGCACCAAATTGTTTTCTCTCTTTTAAATACCTGGAGCATAGGAATAATAAGAATTTGTGGCCCCAAGGTGATCACAATGCGCAGTTTAGAAACAATAAAAGCTTATATATAGTATTATTATAATTACCCTACATCTTAATGTTTTAAGTTGTTGCAATCAAAGTTTAATGATGTAAATCTGATGGTTAGTTAAAAACTGACCTTATTGGTTTTGTTCTTTTTCCCCTTTTCATGTAAAGCTGTGCATTCTAACTATAATTTGGCATTTTGATGACAACTGAACTTTAAAGTGCTATGAAATCCTGGACATCTTGTCATGTTATGGTGGTAGGTTCAGGGCCAATTCTTATATATATATATATATATATATATATATATATATAAAAGACATTACAGATCACATTTATAAAGTCAGTTTTGTCCAAAATCACTTTAAAAGGTAATAGCATCCTATATAAGGCATGCAGTTGATTCTAAAGCATGCGTATGAATGCAAAGTAATCTCTGACCCGAACACTAAAGAAAAGGCCCATGCTTGAGAAGAACACTGGAGAAACAAATCACAGTTTCAGAAACATTTCCACCACAGACTCTAAACCTTGTGTATGGACGGGACTAATGATATAACAAGGTGAGTTGGGTGAAACCAAATTAGGAAAATAAATGAAAATAAGAAAACGTTGAAACTAATATTGTAAGTTTTCATGCCTGACTACAGCTATGCACTTATTTCCTCACACAAAAGGAGCTGCTGGGAAATTTTCAAATGAGCCTGAGCATAGTCTTCTTCAGATGTATCACTATCATATATGTTTGGGACATCTCAATGAGTTGTCCTGCATCCTATGGTTTCATTCTTTTTCTTCGTTTGATCAAACAAGTGTCAGCTTGTGAGGTGCAACTGCTGCTTCACCAGCATGAGCTGGAGTAGACAAGTCAAAGCATGGTCTGGAGCAAGCAATGCTTAACTCATCCAGCTTGAGCGACAATACATGTAACTATCATAATACGTATAATTAATTCTGTACCTGTGACACATATCATAGACACCCATTGCAATCCCAATTGGCTGCCATGCAACCATAACACGTGATACAGCAAGTACCTGTACACAGGGAACAGAAATTTATTTCAAGCATAAGAACCTGAAGATTGCTTACTGTTAATGGCTTCATAAGAACAAAAGACAGTACGATTTATATTTGGTATCACTTGTATATGACTAACAAAATTTTTGAAAAATGAAAAATCCTTTTACACGAGCCCCTACCACTAGTTGGGAAAAATACAGAAAAGCCACTTAACAAGCAGGAGAAACAGACCAATTTTAAGAAAGGGTTGAACTGGGTTCAGGCAACTCAAATCCGTCATCCAATTCCTCCATCTAACATCCAACTTACATCCAAAAAACCTAAAGAATTGACCTTAAGGATTTGAAAGCTTAAACTACACAATTTAGTTTTAAGATTCCAAATACAGTGTGCCAGTTCTGAAATCAACTGTATTACATGTATTTTCATTCAAGCTCCAAAATACCACAATCCTATTATCTCAACCAGGCAAACACTTCTTAGTCCGACAGTAAATTCATCTCCAATGTAGTGATTGAAAAATATTCTCCCATGAACAGTATACCTTATTTGTGTCCTGGAAAGAATTAACACCAGGCAATCTGTCCTCATCTGGGACAAAGACTCTTCTAAACTGAATATCACCATTTTGCACCATCCTTAATCCAATTTTGTTTTCTATTTTAGTTGCCTTCAGTCCAGGCGATCCCTTTTTTATAATAAACCTGCAAGTGATAAGCAGTGAAAAAAATAATCTTGATATGAATTTGTACCAAGCTAAACCCCATTGCATGGGTCTGAATAAGGGAAACAATTTCATGGGTTGTGCAAAAGCACCAAGACTTTGTTAACGATCAGATGCGATAGCCACTTTAGAAAAGGCAATTTAGAAAGGCACAGACTGGAAAGACAACCAAAAAATGCAGAAGACAAAGATAAACTAAATGTATGTGCATCAAGAACCGCGCACCCATTAACTTGGTCAGTGCTTGTGTTCCTCGCAAAGACAACCAATATATCAGCAAATGTGCTATTTCCAATCCAACGCTTCTGACCCTCAACTATCCAGCCTCCAGGAACCTGTTCTCAGGAGGAAAATTAATTCAGTTCAGCAACTTTACAAACATATGACAAAGAAAGTTACACAAGTCTGAATTTCAAAATTCAAATTTGAAAAGGAAAAAAATAATTTAAAAGGAGCTTAAGGTTGGCATAAGAAACATGCTCAAAGTTCAGCATTTCCACCATCAGGCATCTGAATGCTTATTTGCAGAAGGATTAATGATGAACTTGTGAGGAAGATATATTAAACCTTTGTCGCTGATGTTCTCAAGGAACTTGCATCACTCCCATAGTCTGGCTCTGTCAAAGCCTGTGAAGTACCAATAAATATTAGATCACTGACCATTAGAAGCCAGTGGTCAAAATACTATGAAACAGTGGATCTCGCAATGAAAAGAGACATATGTCAAGGCATGAAGCAGAGCCCACCCAGCAGGCAACAGCTCGAAGATCTGCCAGAGAAGGTAAATATTTCTGCTTCTGAGACTCTGAACCACAGAGAGCTATTTCCCAGCAAGCAACCAAGGATCAGCATTGACACTGTAGAATGTTAGGGGTAAAAGGAATTTCAACAGACAGGGGACCTGAAAATGACATAGTTACCAATTGTTAGCATGGCAAGGGATGAATGCACCAATATAAATGTCGAACAGCTTGCATCAACCCTTGCGATTTCAGCAACGGCTAAAGCACTTCCAGTAATTGAAAGCCCAGGACATCCATATCCCTAAATATTATAAAAGATTATTAAGCCAACAACAAAATATCCTGTGATAAAAGTAAAACGGAAAAAAAAAATGTAAACGTACCTTGATTGTCCCCCCAGCAACCTTCAGCATACCAAGCTTAGGAATCTTATGAAAAGGGAACTCTGCCTTTTCCCAGTACTGCAGTTATAAGGGCTTTTACCATCATAAAGATAAAATAACAGTATACAAAGAGGAAGATACTTATACAGCTCTCCTGCTCATAAGCATCTAATGAGCACATCTTCTCAAGAAAGAAAACCATCAAAAAATAATACCTCAGCCATTATAGGGGCTATCTCTTTTTCCATCACCTCTCTCACCCTTCTTCGGAGTGCTTTCTCCTCATCAGTAAATAAATCATCCAGCTGATAATAATCTGAGGCTGCAAGTGTAATAGCAAGCAATAAACAGGTCAAGAACCTTGCGCTGATGATCATAACCAATGTTTCAAATGTCTTAGTTAAATGCCATAGTTCATTGATCAAACAAGTAAAACTATTTCTTACACAATTTACTATCATTAATTGTCACATATATCATTGTCGGGTTTTCAACAGCGAGATTTTTCCTCTGGCACTTTCCAGCAAAATTATTTTTCTCAGGAAAATCTCGGTAATTTTTTCAAAAAATGAAAAAAAAAAAATCCTAAAATAAGGTACAATCAAATAAATGAGATAGATACAAAAAATTAACTACATAAGATGATAAAATAATGTTCTAATGACAATAAAAGAATTAACTTAAGCTTAAGGTTTAAATAATGAAAACTGGAAACAAGATTTAACAATCACAATATCATGAAAGATATCCAATATAGCAAACTAGCAAAGCCACAAATAAAATTTAGAAAATGAGAACTAGCCAATACACAACTAACAACAGTTTGCACCCTTATGGCTTTATCAACAAAAAATACAATCAAGTCATTGTCATTCTTCATTTACCAAAAAAAAAAAAAAAAAATCAAGTCTTTGTTTTTGTCCCACCATGAAGTAGTCAGATTCTTCATTTGTTCTATGCTCACATGTTGTTATTTGTCTTCCACTTTCATCATTATTTTCTTCATTGTCTGGAGACAAGTTGTTCTCTATCCTAGTATCTAAATTTTCTTTCATAGAATGGTTCCACATGGTCTATACATAAAGAATTTACATATTTATCTTTTATATATCTAGAACCACGTTTAGCAAACATATATTCATCCTAATGAATACCAAATCAGTTAATCTTGACAATGCATGATTATTTCTCTTCTTTGTAATTGTGGCATCAAATGCACTCTATTTCTTTCACAAACTGAAGCACCACATTGCTGGATTAGAATTTTAATTGCCACACTCTAAGCACAAGAACAGAAGATCCAAACATCTCCCACCAAAGCCCTAAAACAAATTAAGGAAACAAAACTATAAAATTTAGAATTAAATCTTTGGAGTTAAGATATTAACCAAACATTAATGTGAAAAATAAGTTTTAATAAAGTGAGAGGACTTATGCAGATGTACTGAGTGAGTAAGATTGCAAACTCAAAACACACTATCCAATTAGCCCTTTACGTTTTGTTTGTCCTGAGATATAATGGAAGAAAAAGAAAACAGAAATCTGAAAATGAAACACAAATCTAATAAATGAAAATAAGTATGGTTGCCCTACAAAGTTCTGTTGGGTAGCCTTTTCTTTATAATCTGGCTGCCCTACAAAATTTCAGTTTTAATAAAAAGGCCACCAAACAGAGGTCTGCAGGGCCACCAGTACAGCTCCTAATGAAAAACCATAGAAAATAAAACACTTGCTGAAAGTTTAATTTTTGACTAGGACTTGTGGACAACTGAATCGAGCCTTCCACAAAAGTTCATATCAAAACCCCTGAGAAATCAACATATATGAACCCACAATTCTGATAACAAACGATGCATAAAAACAGAACAGAAATTCATCGTACTTCTAGTTCTAATTACGCACCGATGTTTAAAATTTAAATCTTAAAAAAAAAAAAACTAACTGAATTGCCTAAAATAATAATGAAACGTCTCAGGCTCCTCCAATAGAATGAGAAAACTGTGAGCTCCTGGAAAATGAATCAGAAAAAGAAACAAAAAAATGAAAAAATGAGAAAATAATACATATGTGATACAGTGAATGCTCTTGTAGGCTCCTAGCAATGTTAAGGCAGTATACTCAAGTCTCATCAATTTTTTCAAATGAAAGGGCTCAACATAAAGACCTAAAATTTCTCTTAAGTGCCTTTTTTATCATTAAAAGAAATAGTAGGTTCAAAGATAACCATTTCTTAACTTTTTGACCCACTTTGCCCTTTTCTAAACAGAATTTCACTATCAACTGTTTTACGTTGTATGATACCCAGGTTAAGCGAAGAAGTTAAATGGATGAAAAAGTATGCATAAAGTTGCAATATTTTTTTTTCCTGTTTTCTTTTAAAAAATGTGTTTTTTCATGTTTTTTGGTTTGCCTGTTCATGTTAACATCACAATCTTTTCGATAATATCATGATATCTGTGACAATGCTATGGATAAAAAATATAAAGTATTTTATAAAGTACAGATGCAATTAGGTATCATTAGCAGTTCTTTCATACCAAAAGGGGGAAACAATGATGCCGAAGTCGCCTGAGGAAATGCAACAGAGACATCTGTGGGAGGCAGTCCAATTCCAGCAAATAGGTTCTGCTCATCCTTGGAAGCATCTGTATGAAAAGCATACTAACATAGTTCAAGAGACATGCACAATCCAAAGACTGTAGCTTTTATTCATAACATCTCTTCAAAATATGTAATTAAGAAGAATAACCAGAAAAAGTTGATATAACTAAAACAGCTCAAAAGGAGGGCATGAGGGGAAATGAAGATCGAGTGCAATGTAATCAAGCAAAAAGCGTGCAGTTACATTCAAGAAAATGAATTTTTAAAAGTTTCTCTTTCAAATTCAAACATCTCCATGATTCAAAATTTACAGTTCCCCTTCTATTAGGTTAACTATAATTGTGGTTAAGATTTTCCTAACCTGAGAGTACTTTTTAAAAGAACTTCATCACCAAATTTCAAATATTAATAAGATCCTATTTATCTATTCAGATAAACTCATCCATGAGGGGATCTACAAGTTTCAGCCTATAAAGATTGCTTCTGTAAGGTTGGAATTTTGAAAGAAAATTAACAATTTCGTTTTCAAGGCAGATTCACAAACTTTTTGGGCAATAACACTACACAGGATGTGTTGTTCGAAAGGGAAAGAGAAGAGGAAGGATGACAACCGGGGATGGGATGAGGCAAAAGCAAAAACAGACTGAAAGACAAGCTGAAAACAAACTCTCATCGTTGAAAAGACTGTATAAGCATGAATAAAACTATGACATTTCAAAATTGATTTGTCATATAAAGGAAAAGGAGATGCTTTACATGTGTATTTAATTTTATATATATATATATATATATATATATATATATATATATATATATATATATATATATATATATATATATATATATATATATATATATATATATATATATGGGGACAGTCAGCTATGCCTCCCAATTTATCTTGCCTCCAAGGGCCTCCTAACTCTCAAATCCTACGAGTGTTGTTTCGTATACATAACCTATAGATGGACTAAAAATGTTAGAATCCATAAGATTAAAAAAAAAGAAAAAAAACAGAGAAATTAGAGTTACAAGATTACAGTCAACTATGCCTCCCAGTTTATCTTGCCTCCAAGGGCCTCTTAACTCTCAAATCCTAAGAGTGTTGTTTCATATATATAACTGATAGATGGATCAAAAGTGTCAGAATCCATAAGATTTGAAAAAAAAAAATCATAGAAATTAGAGTTTATAAGATTAAAATAACAGCCTTGGGCCTCTTGGCTTTATCTGCTCATAACATCCAATCCAGACATTGCCTTCCCAAGATTTTTTTTTTGTCAGAAGTAAAACTTGAAAAGTCGATGTCTAGAAGACTAGAATGGATGTTATGAGCCGAGAAATCCAAGACTGTTATTTTAAAAATCTTAAACTCCGTACATTTGATTTGTATAATTTTTTTTGTTAATCTTATGGATTTTAACATTTTAAGAAAAAAAATCTTCAAAAATCGATGTATAATTTGGAATGTTTAAGAAAAAAAAATCTTGAAAAGTCGATGTCTAGTTTGGATGTTAAGAATGGAGAAAGTTAAGGCCACTATTTTAAAAATCTTATAAACTCTAACTTGTAGAATCGATTTGCATGATTGCTTTTTGAATCTTATGAACATTTTTAGTCCATCTATAATTTATATATAGGAAACAACATCTCCCACTGTTTAAGAGTTAGGAGGCACTAGGAAGCGAGATAAATTGGGAGGCATGGTTGACTGTCCGCATATATGAAAATATACACACATGTCATTCAATACATATGCAAAGAGTCTTCTTTTCCTCTTTACGACAGAGAAAGTTTCTGTCTTGAAGTCTCATAGTTTTATTCATGCTTATACTGACTTTTCAATGACTAGAGTTTGTTTCAGCTGGTATCTTTCAGTTTGTTTTTTCAACAAAACTCATAATACATCTAGGCCTACGAACTGACGAACAAATTATGATTACAGATTCTAGCAGAAACCAGATGAATCACCAAATCGATCAAACAAATTAATGAAAAAAAAAAAATCCTAACATGTTATTATACATTCTATAAGCAACTAAAAATTACATAAACACCAGCAAGCATACCCAATCAGGTGCAAGACGAACGACCAAAAGTTCAAAACTGGAATAATGTGAAACAGTTTTAAACGGATAAAGTAACGGCGCAAAACTCGAGAGAAATAGAAAAACTTTATGCGCCCCTCGTTTCGATTTAGAAAAGGAAGAAAGACAAAAAAATAAAAAATAAAAAATAAAGTTACAAAAAAGCAACAGTCAAACCGGAAACTAGTTTCAATCTATCACTATATTCAAGTTCGAAAACGCAAGGCGTAACATCAGACCTCTTTACGACTCTTTTCAGGAAAGGAAAAACCATTGCGATATTTGTCAGCTTAGCACCTCGCTTCCCTGTACTTGCAGATCGCGTCTGCACGTTTCTCTATAAACGAAAGATTCGCAGAAAAAATAAATAAAAATTCTAAAAGAATGACGGATTAGAAAGGGAAACAACTTCCCACATGATACAGCGAGCTTGATTTCTTCACGAAACATGAATTCTCCGGATATTAGCGACATATTCCAGAAGAAAACGAGCAGAAAGAAAGCAGAAGTGAGAGACTATTCCATATTAGGGACAACGCAAAGAGAGAGAGAGACCATGATCGGCGTCTCTCTGGAAGAAGTGAGCGGCGAGAAAATTTTACCGCCATCCGGTGATTGTCCGGTGACGGAAGGCCGCTGCATGTTGATGGTTGGCTTTTCCGTTAGCGAGAGCAACAGTCGCCGTTGACAGCCGATCCCCGTCAGAAACAAGGGGCTTACGGCGACGGAAGGGGTTAGATAGAGATCGATAAAAGAAAAAGAGTCCGAAACGCTTCCAACTTCTTTGGTCTTCCAAAAAAATCCTCCGAGAAAAGGCGGATAGAGATAAATATAAAGACTTCCAACTTCTTTGGTCTTTAAAAAAAAAATCCTCCGAGAAAAGGCGGATAGAGATAAATATAAACTTCCAACTTCTTTGGTCTTTAAAAAAAAAAATCCTCCGAGAAAAGGCGGATAGAGATGATAAAAGACTTCGAAATGATTCCAACTTCTTTGGTCTTCCTAAAAAATCCCGTCCTCTTAATTTGGGAATTCTTCGTTCAGGAGGTCACCTTCAGCCAATAATTCTGAAAACTGAGCATCTAATTTCTGAATTTCCTTTCCAGCCTCACTTTTTACTAGGAACCGTCAAAATAAATGTTGTAAGGTGAAAGCTAGAAACCTTATTTTGCCCTTTGACGTTATCGAGTAAAAGGGCATGCAATGTGCAAAAGCTTATCATATGTTCTCACAACATCGACCTTTCTAGGGCCTTTGGTTATCTTAGACGCAGTTGAACCTCATAGTATGAGGTCAAGATTTAAGATGAAGCCGTCCAACGTTTTATCTTAAGCCAAACAGTTTTTACAATGAATTTTAAATAATGAATCTTAATTTTTGACTTAAGATGAACCGTAAATCTTATTGTAATATAAAGCATCTGATTGTCTGTAAATTAAAATCATTCATTTTAATTTTAAAAACGTTCTCACTAAAGAAAAACTTGTCGGGAAAGTAACATATTAATTAAATAGAAGACAAAGCAAGAATAGTCTGGTTAAAAAATGCTCCTGTAAAATGTCTGCAATACCCCTTCAGTTCAAACCATATTAATCATAACAGGAATTGTTCTGTGAAACTTGTGCATGTACTGCAATTAAAAAAAAAAAAGAACAAAACAAAAATCTGCTAGTTTAAAATTATAATTGAAAATTAAATGCCTAATTAAAAAACTTTTATCCTGGGTGAGTCTCACGTGAGACAGAATTCAGTCGTCGGACCGTGGAGCCGAGAAAACAACAAAACTTCTTGATAGCAGACAGGCTGTGTCTCTCATTCTGTACTGACTTAAAACGTCGTGTTCACTATAATCGAACGCTTGATAATTCCTGTTTTACCTCTTCCTTCCCTCACCTTCGAACGGACTCATTAAGATCGTTGATTCTTTCTCCCTCCATCTTAAATCTGACCATTTCTCAACACAAAGAAGTAAAAGTGAAGGTCTTAGTTGTGGATCTTATGTTTGACCTTTGATACTTGGTCTGATGAATCATGGATTTCATTATAGATCTTTTATCATGCATATCACGTCAGATCTACATTGGATCCATAGATTTCAAATTTGAAGCGATAAAATGTCTTCTCATTGTTTTTTGTTGGGTTAGAGAGGGCCTGCTCATCCACCATGCAAATCGGTTTCAAATGTAGTTTTCTAAAATTATAAATTTCCATTAATAATCTTTCTGTGGCTGAAATTGCAAGCCTCGTGCAGTTAGGAGAAAACCCACGAATATAAAATGCCCAGCAAGTGCATGAACAAAGGAAAAACCATTTAATTAATGACATTAATCAATTAAATAACTACAGGTCTCTCTGCTGAAACAAACTCTATCCATGTGCGAATCTTTTGTGATCTCTCCCCATTTGCTCCACTGGGCAACTTGATCTTTTTTAAAATCCGCCATACTTTGGCAGTGGTATCAGCCCTAGCAAAAAACAAATAAAGTCCCTGGCAACAGTTTTTCTTTTTTTGCTTAAAAGTGGTTGATTTAAGTTAAAATTGAAAAATGGATACTCCCTCTTAAATTATTCACACACTAAATTTGTTAACTAAATTCAAATTCAAAGAAATATCTAGTGGAGTCTCCGACTCTCAACTCACTAAGGCTGGCAAATTGAACGGGACAACCTTCAACATATTGGAGGGAAGAATCCTCCTACATTCGCCCCCCAAGGCTTTTAACACATTCTCTAAGATCGAACAATTGCAAGTACTGCTGACAAAACAAACCGATATAGAAGAAAAACAAAGGGCTCCAAAGATGACATGTTGGCGAGGACAATAATGCAACCTTACACTGTCGATGATATTATATAACATTCGGGTCTTTATAGATGAAATAAGCTACGTCAGATGTTTGCTGCTATTGTTTCAAAATATGGTACCGCCTCTAAGAGCCACATTTAGCTCTTTCTTGGACAATATAACTCAAACAAGACGAATGAATTGTGCAACATATTGGATCATGTTAGCAAAATGCTTTCCTTGGCCAAGGACTTGGCTGTAGTTGGTATAATAACTCTGGTAATTAAGTTAAACAAAGTCATAACTTTAGGCCTTTGAAGACCTTAAGGCAACCATAGCAATGATAATGGCTCTTGGCACAAACGTTACAATTGTAGCAAGTTGGAGCACATACAATGAAACTATAAGAAGAAAACAATTGTAGAGTTTGCAATGAGAAGAGGTTCGACTAGCACTATGGACAAGAACAAGGTTATTTATGGAGCTTCACAATGTCTATTTGTAAATAATGAACCAACTGACTAGCTGGTTGACTCTAACGTAACCTAACATGTTGCAAAGGCCAATCCCTAGTGATGTCAATGAATCAAATTTGAATCGGATATACCTTTTAAGTGTATCCACTTTTTTGGATATTTAGATATTCAGATTTGAATTTGTATTCGAATACGAACAAAGAAAAGTCATATTCGGATTCAAATACCAAATCCAATTTCACAATCCAAATCTGATCTCAATCTGATTTTTACATTCATATCCAATTCAGTATTTTGAACTGAATTTGGCCGATTTGAAAAATGTGAAACCATTAGATATAAGATATTTGTTTAAAAATAAATCCAATTCAAATCCATATCCGAGTCCAATCGGATATTTATGTATATCCAAATATGAATCGATCGTATGTGATTTCTTCAATCCGAATCTGATCCGATTTCTTAATCATATATTCATTTTTTTTTCATATCCTTTTTTTTAAATGGTTTGGTTGGATATCTAATCTGAAAAATATATATTCACATCCCTACCAACGACAAAACTGTAAAACATAAAATAACATGGCCCAGGGGAACACTTACACGATCCCTATATGGACAATAACTGTTTTCATGATGTATTGGCATTGGGTCTTACAAAATAAAAGTTGGAGACACCACTGTGCTTCTGATTAATGTATCGTACGTTCCCTCAGTGAGAAATAGTTTAATGTGTTGTACTTGTATCAGCCCCAAGAGTAAAGTTTTTTCCATATTTCTACATGGAAAGGTAAAATCTAGACAATCACGAACGCATTCAACATCTTGTTTTTCTGTTTGATTTGAATGTGCTCTAGGTGTTGTGCTTAGCTGTTGTCGTTGTTTGGAGTGATCTGCCAAGTGCTTGTAGAGAATTCAAGAATTTGGAGATAGGCAAAAGGGCCCTAGAATATATTGTTACACATTGGTTCTCAGTTCTCACTTCTGCTTCCCAATTTTGTAAGTTTGGTTGATCTCTTTGGAGAGGAAGTAACTGGTCCATTTTGCTTCAGTACGCCAGCATCCTGAGAAATCAGAGAGTCACTTGGAATTTGTCAGCTTTGTCAAATTTGATCAAATAGGCATGATATATATATATATGTTCTTTGGGATCGTTGAGTCCATTCTCTTTTTGTTAATGGACAGCCTCTTTATGAAGGCTTGATGTGAAACTCAGGCTATGTATATATATATATATATATATATATATATTCTTTGGGTTCGTGGAGTCCATTCTCTTCCTGTTTATGGAGAGCCTCTTTATGAAGGCAGGCAGTTTGATGTGAAACTCAGGTTAGCTGCATGCTCCAGTTTTCAGCATCTGTCCACTTCACCATCTTCCCTCCCTTATAATTGCAATCACATGAACACACTAAGACAAATAATTTCTCTCTCTCTCTTCTCTCTCTCTAAGCTATAACAAAAAAAGCTTAATGAAGTATAACACTAAGTGTTACATATAGTTATGTATATAAGCATATAGGCAACCGCATAGAGATCGTTAAAATAATATAGACACCTTCAAATAAATAAAACACTGAAAACTACCCAAAGTTTTACGATTTTTGTTCACTATTGAGGTGGCTGTTTCTGAATGATTTATGTATGCAAGTTTTTGAAACACCATGCTCAATAGTCATAGTGTGACTGGACCTGCTGTCTCCTAGCTCGAGGTTTTTTTTGCAAGCCACATCTTGTTCATTCTGTGAAAACCACAAGAAAAAAAAGAAAAGATTTTTTTTTTTTCTTTGGAAAGATAGAAACTTGCCCTTTAACTTTTTAGGCTCAGTGGTTAGATAAAGGATGTTTTTGTTCTTGGTCTGCCATATATTTTATATCTGCCATTTTAAGATTTGCTATTTAGTTGAGATTAAAATAAACATGGTTTTTAAAAACTTAATGAATCTCAAAATTGGCTGGGGGTGAAGCATTGTTGATTCTCACAAATCCTTGAGTTTCAAGATCATTCATTCTGTGAGTTCTTATAACTTGCTCATTTATACACACCATAAAGAGGGGTCTTGTTCTATAATTGGCCTACGAGATTCTTATTGGCTAAACCAAGATTTGGTTTCTGGTCATGCTTGCTTGCAAGGCCAACTCATATTTTTTTGTGACTTTATCATGCAGCAGCTACTAAGCCAGCATCAGATTGCTAGTGACTGAAACAAGTAAACCTCCAACAAAATAGAAGGATTCTATGTTCATATGTTTTTTTTTATTTACCTTGAAAGGCTATGATATTTACATCATTATTATCCTCAAACGCAAAAAATAGGTTCGACTTATAAGGAAAATGAATGAGTTGTTGTGGGAAACAAGAGGAACTAACATATTTGGAGTTTAGGGTTAGAGACTGACTCCAAATATGAACTCCAAAAAGGCACTTATTGCCTTGTATATGTAGTGAATTGGCACTTAACATTCTGTTATCCCATCAAAACTACACTTATGCTCTCTTCTCTTGAAAAATTGCTCCTAATTGCACCTTTTTTGTAATGTAATTTCTATCTCCTGTAATTGTCTGTAGGATCATTTTCTATGTTCTATAAGAGTTTCCATGTTGGTTGATTCTATTTTACCTCTTTTTTCCTTGAGGAACTTGTATATTAGTTCGAGTACTTAACTAACTTGATGATGGTTGGTGTCACAAGAAAACTGTTAGTGTTGTGACTTTGCTTTTGAAGTTTACTTCTAATATACTGATCTTGCACTTCCAATGAAGTATGTTTACCGAAAAGGAAAAAACAAATTAGCTATTGGTGGACTTATAGCCCCAAGTACAATAATAAATGAGAGGTTGGTAGGTGTAAGGCAAGGCTAGTTGAAAAGGGTTATACACAAATTTATCGAGTTGTAGCAATCAAATAGTGGCATTTTTCAGCTACACATGCAGAATGCATTTCTTCGTAGAGATTTGCATGAGGAAATATATTAGGAATTGCCACCATGACTCAAAAGTTCAGTCAAGAACTCCCTTAGTCTGTAAATTAAGGAAACCCTTATATGAGATGAAACAATGACCTAGGGAATGGTTGACTAAGCTCAAGAATAAACTGATTGAAGCAAGTTTTGAAGATGAATGTTGCTGATAATTCAGTTTTTTCTTGAGTAATTGATAAGGGAACCACTGTTATACATGTGAATGAGATCATAATAACATTGAATAACAGGGAGTACATTAGCAAAATAAGAAGGTACTGCAGAAACATTTTGAGATTAAGGACTTCCGAATCCTTTACTACTTCTTAGGACTAGAAGTAGCCCACTCATAGAAAGCGGTGTTTATTCATCCTTGGAAAATTTCAGCAATATCATGGACAAGTTGAGCCCATGTGACATATGCAGCCAGCTTGAGGGGGAGTGTTGAAAAGTGGAGCATAGTGAAGAAGCCTCTAGAATCAATAGTGGTGTACAACTATTGCTACTTGTAATTAGCTCAAATATTCTTAAGGTGATTCCATCTCTGATAACATTAAGATGAAACAAATCCTAATTAAGGACTTAAAGCACCAACAAGAACCAAACTTGTATATGTTGCTACATCTTTGACACAAAAACAATAGATATAAGGCACACAACAACATAAAGAGCATGAACATAAACCAAAACACAAACATCAAATGAAATCCTAAGCTAACATAATAGCAAAATAAACTAGGGAGCAAGCAAGAGCCAATCAGCTCCTCTAGGGAGCCTCCCTATCAAAACCAAAACAATTGCAGAACAACCATTATAGATACATTCAAAAGCCCCTAAAATGCTAGAAAATCTTAGCATGAATCCCACAGAAACCATATTGAAACAACATGTAAACCAAAGTAAAATAAATCAAATAGCTTATATTTGAGCAACATCTATGCATACAACTAAAGAAAGAAAGGCAAAAAGGACTTACCACATTTGGAGTCTCGATTTTGTCCTATAGCTTTGATTCCATGGCAGTTCACATCTCAGTCTCTGATGTCCGATCCCTTGCTTTCCTTTTTTTCTTGAAATGAGGGGGGAGGTGGTGGGTTGGGGGACATCCCGAAAAGGCTAAAGTCTCCCCCTTGCTCATGGGATCTAGGGCTGATTTGGGACTTGGATGAATTTATCATTACTCCCTTCAACTTGAGAGTAGCATTTGTCACCATTTGCAGTTTAGAGGAGTAATGGAGATGAATATTGAATTGATACCAAGCTTTCACCAATCTTCGACTTATGATCCTTGGACTTCAATAACTTCAATGGGGCTTTGAGGGGATGATGAGAAAGAAATAATAAAAGAATCATGTTTGACAAAACACCAATATGTTAGCAAACACCAACTCACAAAAAAAGACAGACAATTACCGACGGCCAATAAATGTCGGTCAAACACGAGCACGCGTCAATAAAGGTGTTTTTGACATCTAATATCGATCATTGGTGAAGACAGTGCCAGCAAAAGCATCACCAACATTTCAGAGCTGCATGTCGGTGTCGAGACCATCACTGATGTGCTTCGGCGGCGTACATCATTATCGACATCCATAGTGAGTGTTCAATAAATGTTTACCGACACCCACGTGGACATTGGTAAAATTTTTTACCAACAAACTAGTGGACATCAGTTTAAGTTTTTGTCGACAATGTAAAACATCGGTAAAACTTTTTATGGACACTATACCAGACGTTTAATACTCTAGCGAACGATTCCTAAATGTCGCTATTAATCTTCATAGGCGCAATTTCATGATTCGATGGAAGTGTTTTCAATTTCTTTTTTCCTAGTCCATATATGACATAATTTTTTTTTCAAAAATCAAAATACATATACAAATAATTAACCTTTCTTACTTGTTAGATGTATCAAACAAAACAAACCAAACAGTTAAATCTTCATAATCATAACAAATATATGTAACAAATGTTTGAACTTATATTACAACATAACTGATTAATAAAAGTTCAACATTGCTCTCACAGTAATATCTTCACCAAGGTGAAAATTGTGCAAAGTTTGTTAGTGACGGCATGTCTACAATAAACATTAATAAAAACATGTTAGGACTATCAAAAATTAAGTTTAACAAATAGAACTCCTAATATAAAATTAAATGTTACGTAACCTGTATCACTAAGTTGTTGTGCCATAAACTAAGTACCTTGAGCCTAAAATTCTTGGAATTGCTACTAAGATTAAAAAATAATTGAGACTCAAGCGCGGAAACTTTATCTTCAGTAATGTATTTTCTTCACACAAGATACATATGACGCTCGAATTAAAAGATGAACTAAATTGAGAAAGATTGAACTAAGTCCAATCAGCTATACTCTACCATATCTCTCCTACCCCATCACGAAGAAGTCGACGTCATTACTTCCTGGTGTATCTTGTATCCCTTCAGGCAATATTTAGAGTTGCTCTTTTAATTGATCCTACAAAATATGATCACTTATATCATAAAGAATGTAATTATTTGTAGTTGCTGAGATAGAATAATGTAATTATTCAGATGAGATTTACAATCCTAGCATTAGTTTCAGGGTTTGAGTAGTTCGGATTCTTACTAGCTCTAGTAGCAATGAACATCTCAACACGTGATGACTGCTGAAAACTTTCTCCAAACCGACTATTACAATACAAGACATTAATTAATATGTGCAGTCATACCATACATGAACATAGATAATATATTCTATTTTTCTTTGAAATGTGTA
Source organism: Nymphaea thermarum (assembly GCA_011799765.1). NCBI lineage: Eukaryota > Viridiplantae > Streptophyta > Magnoliopsida > Nymphaeales > Nymphaeaceae > Nymphaea > Nymphaea thermarum. The sequence continues at coordinate 29,353 of JAANDH010001153.1, forward strand.
AAACTCTATGTGCTAGTTGTATACAAATACTTCTATTTAGCTCACACTTTTGCATTTTTTCATTGATTTCCTAAAACACGAAAACACCTTAATATACAAATTAGATAATTTTTTTTCTATGTAATGTTGTCTTTACATTACAAACCCATTAATATGCAAAATATATGCATACCTTCGACTTATCTTCAACAAAATAATTTGTAATGGACTCCCAATAATCTTTTGGGATGTTGTACTTATTTATGAATTTCACTACTTTTGCATAGATCTATAGGTTCTTTGAATAATTTCTTATTGTCTTACCTCCAATACCTGTATAGCCATGCATATTTGTGCATAATCCACTTTTATAAAGGTGCTATTTTTTCTTATGACAATTCATATTTCTCATGTTTCTATATATTAAAGTGAAAGTCGGTATAATACTTCAAAATATACAATTTCTATGAAAATATTACATGTGGCATACAACCATAAATCTATCATGAATGAAGATGGAAGCTTGAAAAAATTCTGATATAATTAACATGGTGTGGCAATAGGATTGTGTGCCTGTGTATCATGTAAGTCATCAAATTGTGCCTCTTCCAATAGGTTGGCCCAAGGGGTTCATTGTTATCCTATGCTTTGAGTCATTTCTTGAGTTCGTTATAGCCAAAGCCCAAAGCTCGAGAGATCCTGTGTGTATTCGAAAATGTTATATTTTAACCATTTGGTTTCCAATTCACAAATAAATACTCTTTGGGTAGTTTGTTATGCAATCTTTCAAACGAGTTCCTAAACAATTTATTTTGATATTCATATATCTTTCAAAGAACATCATAAAGTAATAAGGCTGGGCGTTGGGCCGGGCCAGGAAAATCCCGGCCTGGGCTGGGCTCGGGCCCGACAGTGGAAGCGGGCCGGGCCCGGGCTGGATAGCCGGCCCGACGGCGGCCTGGTCGGCCCGTTTCCCTCCCCCTTCCTCTTCTCCTTCCCGTCTCCCACCCCCTTCCCCTTCCCGTTTCTCCTTTCCCCTTCTCGTCTCCCTCCCCCTTCCCCTTCCCAGTTCCCCCTTCCCGGGCTGCCCTCCGCCCCTCCGGCTCCCGCTCCCCCTCTGATCCGTAAACCCTCTCCTGTTTAGTCATTCCTTTTCACAGAGAACCAAACCCTTGATTTCCTTTTCTCCTGCTATGGACCCGACAGCAGGGACGTTTTCTTCAATCTTCCTGTTGCTGGAGAGCTCCAAGAGTGGGGAATAGCGTGAGAGTTGCATAAGAGGCGATTTGTTGGGGGGGGGGGATGAATAACACAGTATTGAAGACGCAGCCTGTCGCTCCTCCTTGCTGCCGGTTCATCCCCACCGCAAAGAAAGCAGCAGCCGGAAAAGACGCACCTGGTTGGGAGATCGTCTTCCTCACGGTGGCAGTGCTGAAACCCGAGAGTAGCATAAGAGGCAGCGGCAGCTGCAAGCGCTGATCGGTCTATCAGTGGCCGTGATGGTGGGAGATCCTAACGCAGGGAGGGGAAGACCGACTCTCTCTCTGGTTCGTTTCCCATTGAAGAAGATGAAAGCTCCACCACCAGACGAGGAAGGAACGCCCACGAGGAAAGAGAAAACGAGGGCAAGAAATGAAGAAAAGAGAGTGCTCGACCGGTTTTATACTTCATAGGGCCGGGCCGGGCCTAATTTTTTGTGGCCAGGCCCGGTACCCGGCCCGGCCCGACAATGTTATCGGGCCGGGCTCGGGCAGGGCTTTAGGCCCGATGCCCACCCCTGTAAAGTAATGCCTTGAACATATATACAACACAAATATTGTCTTATCACTAACTCAAAGATCATTAACAAATGATCAATTGCAGCATTCAACGATGAATCATACTATATAATTCCTAAATGACTCTACAATTCAAGCGGTTTAAGAATATTATAAGTCCTTAGTTGTTCAAACAATTCATCAAAGACTTTGTGGGTGGGTACTAGGGACCTAAAATATTCAAACCTCATAAAAAGCATTCAAATGTCAACCAATCAATGCAATATTTGTAACTAAGTTCATGTATAGTAGAATTAGACATGTTTAAAATATGATGCCGGAACCCAACAGACATGCATGGAATCCAATGAGGACACAAATTGAAAAAAAAGTTAGAGGCTTTGTATTTGTCAGATATTTTATATAATTAATATATCAAATTGAAAGTACTAAGCTCAATAAATATTATTGTAAAGTTTCACAGCCAAATATTCTAAAAAATGGTAAAATCTTACTAGAAAAATTTGGATATATACCACACAAACATGTTATAACTTAAAATCAGTTATAAATTAAAAAGTCAAATATTAAGATGGAGGGACCTACATTTTTGTCATTTAGCCATCCAAATCAATGAAAAACACCTTGACTCACCAAGAAAACGTGGTATCGTCGGTGGGAAGAAGAAAAAGGAGAAAGGAAAAGAGGGAAGAAGAAGAAAGGCTCAAGTAGAGTTACAAGTCAGGGAAGCCTTTACCGAAGCGTAAGAAACGTTGGTAAAAGCTCTACTTAAAGAATCATTAACCACATCCAAAGGATCCAACCCGATGAAGATGGAGTTATATGGGCAGATTGTTTGGACGATGTGTTGGTAAAAATTTAATTTTAACCAACATCTAGCTTAGATACGTGTCGGTGAAGGCTCATTTTCAGCGACGTTTTTCTTCGAACACCGATATGTCATCCTAGCCATCAGTAAAAAATGAGCTTTCACTGACATCCTTTTTTCTATGCATTGGTGAATCTGTCTTTTTTTCAGTGTCACTTCTTTGTGGAGCATGTTGATGCTTTGGGATAAGGCCTCATCTCTCTTGCCACCCTACAAAAACTAGCAAGCAACATTAGAGAAGAAGCAAAACAAAAGCAACAACAAGGAAGAGAGATAGAAATGTCTGACTAATGTTGCAAGCAAAAGTTTCACTGCCAAATACTACTACAAAGTAGTGAAATCTTGTAAAAAAAATTTAGATATATACCCTACAAACATGTTATACCTAAAATCATTTATAAATTAAAAATTGAACATTAAGATGGATGAACCAACCTTTTTGTCATTTAGCCATCCAAATCAATGAAAAACACCTAGACTCGCTAGAAAAAAGTGGCAAACGTCAATGGGAAGAAGAAATAGGAGAAAGGAAAAAAGGGAAGAAGAAAAAAGGAGAAGAAAGACTAAGGCAGAGTTATAAGTCGGGGAAGCCTTTACCAATGCATAAGAAACGTTGGTAAATGGGTTACTTCAAGACATTGGTGGAACTTATCATACAAATTTTACTAACGCTTAAAGCACGTCGATAAAAGAATGATTAACGACGGTCAGTGGATACACATCGATGAAGATGGAATTATACCGGTGGATTGCCCGGACCACGTGTCGATAAAAGTTAATTTTTACCGCAGTCCAGCTTGCAATACGCGTCGGTGAAGCTCATTTTCAGTGACATTTTCCTTTGGACATCAACATGTATTCCTGGCCTGGCCATCGTTAAAAGTGAGCTTTCACTGCCGTCATTTTTCCCAAGTGTTGGTGAATCCGTCTAGTGTTACTTCTTTGTGAAGCGCGTTGATGCTTTGGGATAAAGCGTCATCTTTCTTGCCGGCCTACAAAAACTAACAAGAAAAAGAGAATAAACACAGTAGGAAAGAAGAAAAACAAAAGCAACAACCAAGGAAGAGAGGGAGAAATGTCTGACAAATGTTGCAACACGATGAATGCATTGAGAAGATGCCTCACAAATGTTGGAGCACCCAAAGAAGATGACAAGATTAAAGCTCTACGGATTCTTAGCTTCTGGGCAAAGAACTCACATCCTTTATTTATTTCTCAGCAGTAACAAATGAAATTAATTGCCAAAAATTTTAACAATACTGTTTTGCCGCAAGACGTTAGACACCACTTTCGAGGGGTACTTTTGGAATTTTTTGATAAAACAACGTCGAGTTTGGGTCGGGCTGCTTTGGTCGGATGCCTAGCCTTGACGACATATATACCCTCTCTCATGGCCACCCTGTGCGTGCATCCGCTAAAGTGGTAACTATGGCAATAGCCGGGTGCTAGCAATTTTCACTGGCACCTGTCGTGTGAGTGAAAGTGTGTAATTAATAGCATTACAACCAAAACGTCAGTTAAAAAAACAAAAAAAAAGATATATACCCTGGTGTGTTTGGAGCGTGTATAAGTGAAAATCACGTGAGAAGATAAACTATGATGCGATGTTCAACAACATGACTTAAAGTGCTCGCCATGTATCGGCTAAAGTGCTTGCCATGTATCAACACTTCTTGACGTGCGTCAGAGAATGCTGACCAGCTCTAACACGAAATGTTCTATCGTTGTGGCCTGCGCATCAGAAAAGGCTCATTTTCTATGATGCCCTTCACCATCACATCTGTAAATGTACAACTTTTACTGATGCGCTATTTTTCTTGTGTCAATAAAATCCTTCTTTTCTTTAGTGAATTCATCGACATTTACAAAAGAATTATACATTTGAATAGGTTAGGAAAAAGTTTCCGCATGTAGCTTAAAGGTTCTCAAATGTATTAATTTCTACAGAAAAGCATTTCGTTTATGAACAAGAAGCACATTTTTACTGTCAAACTTAAGAGTATTTATCAAAATCCATACATAGAACAAAAATATTTTGGTAGGTACAAACCCCTTCCCCATGCTTTAGAATATTACTCGAGAGTCCAGTGGTGGGTTGGGTGTAATTTCCATATTAATCGAATTCTGGAAAATGTATTTCCCTACGATCATGTCTAGTTTTTTCAGTAATAGACACTTGCATGGTAGTGCCGTGATATATCTTGGCTCTACAACTAAGAGGTTGATCGATCTATGTGTTTGGCGTAGTTTAGTGTTTGGCTTTTTTATCCCTATTATGTAAATATATAATTGTTTTTGGGGAATAAAAGGGAGGAGACTATCCCGGTCCCAGTAGGTATATGTGATTCAGATTAATCACCAGAAAGTTCTGTAAGGTAAATTTTTTCTATAAAATAAATGTATTATAATAAAAAAGAAATTTGACATTAATAAAGATAGCTAGTTTGGTATAACGAGAAGATCTTTCATTAAGGAAATGCATGTGTTATCCCTAAGGGGGTTAACACAATGACTTTGGTTATAGGCAGCCAGTTTTTAGTTCAAGCATTAGAGGCATTAACTCTCCGTGCTTTAAAAGAGGGTCACTAATTTGCCAGTTAAAATGAAATGGAGATAGCATCTCAAGGCACCAAAAGCAGCCCCACAACTTTTTAAGATTGGGACGGGGAAGGGGGTGAAGGAGAAGACTATTACCTTCACTTGGATGGTAAAATCTAAATGCAGTTATTGGAGTGCCTAATTTAATTGTTGTGAAATTGGAAACCAACAAAAACTCTAAAGCAAAATGATGAATAAAAGAAAGAAACATTAAGGAGTAGAGGAGTTAGGTAAACTCAATTAATCAATCTTCTCTCGTTTCAAAAGAACAAAAATGTGCTCTTCAATATGGCTTCGTATTCAAGTTGGATCTTTGAATCCATAACGTAGATTAAATGGATATCTATAGATCTAAACATAATAACTTAAATGAACCAAATAAAGAAGCCTACAAAACAAATAAAGGTGGATCAATATGGCTTCGTATTCAAGTTAGATCATTGAATCCATAACGTAGATTAAATGGCTATCTAAAGGTCTAAACATAATAGCTTAAATGAACCAAATAAAGAAGCCTACAAAACAAATAAAGATGGATCCATTATGAAATCGAAACTAGATAGATTAGGTCTGTGTTATTTTCCTTGGGTTGAAAAAGGTAGTACTCGATGATATCTTGGATACATCATGTTTAGAACAATGAGAAATGGTCTTCATATTTCTCTTTACCTTCTTCTTTCCTCCTTTTCTACAAAACCTATACAGCCTTGATTGGGGTCAGATACACACAGGTTGAGTCCAAAGGTTAACCTTAATATGATTGCAAGTGGCCCTACCCTCGCTTTCTCAAATGAAATAGGCTGGGTGTCTCATTCGAAGTTCGAAACGGCGCAGTTTCCGCTTGGGATCCTAAACGGGTGTTGGGCTCCTGCCTCATGCACTCTATGCGTTAGGGCACAAAGGCATCAGGTGATGCCCGACCTCTCCATTGTTGGTGGTGGACGTGCTGGAACTAACACACCCACTGGGTTGCTAGAGGCAGTGGTCGCCTGGTGGAGGCATCGCCATTGTTCCAGTGGTTCCACAGCGCCAGCGGTGGTGTAGACAATTACTTGGGTAAAAGGTGGTGGCTGCGAGGCAACATTGAGGAACAATTTTGAGAAGGGGGGGCCGTCATGAGGCCGTACCATGAAATGAAGACATCTGTGTCAATGCCTAGGCCGTGGCCCCAACCCAACTAATTGAAAAAAAAAAATTACATTAAAAAAAATTTAGTTGCGTAATGTATTTTTTGGATTTGGGTTTAGTTAGGCCCTACCCGAATAAGTTCGTTGGACCGTTTGGTCTGCCCCTGATATTCTAGAACCTTAAACCATTGTTTTCCATGTAAAACTTATCACGATCATCACTGGCTATGTCCAAAGTACCATAAACAAATGTTGGTGATTGGAAAATCACACTACTTGGATTGAGATTTTTCATCGGTCGCTTCACCGGACACATCAACAGCATGAACAGGTTGAACGTCAGTTTCATCATGCCATACTTTATTTGTTTGCTCATCGGTTTCTCGTCGTTCCTGGGTTTCAATGCTTTTTTTTACCTTCACTAAATCTTCAGCTAGGCGAATGTCGTCTTTGTACATTTTGGTGACAATTTCCACGATATAGTAGTTTCTTCCATCCAATTTTTCCCCGTTGTTTCTCTCTAAAATTTGGTGGATCGCTCCTTGCCTCATTACTCAATGACTCATCTGGAAGAAAGGAGAATATCAAGATCTGAATTACTTGTATGGAAGAAAGGAGAATATCAAGATCTGATATAGAAAGAAGAGAATCTCAAGTTCTGATGCCACTTTGATAGGAAGAAGAGAATCTCAAGTTCTGATGCCATTTTGATACAGTGATTACAAAGTCTGATAGTCATGGAATCAAAAACCGAAAAAAAAAAAAGTGAAAGCAAAGTAATAAGCCAAGAAAAGAGGAACATTGGAACGAGGAACTAGGGCTGAACTTACTTAGACAATATTCATCCATTGTCAAAAGAACGAAATGTGCTCTTAAATAGGGCTTCCTGCTCCGAGCTCGACCTAATTAACCGCCACCTTTTACCTGGTGAGAAAGGGTGGGGACTGGACCCAATACCATCTGTTTCGTCTTTGTAATATATCCCTGTTAACAGCCCAATTTTATTGTTTATTACGTTCAAAGGAAGGACAAATGAAAGGAAAACTTTGCTGTTCTTGAAGTTTTCGTACTGATTCAGCTTCTACGAATAGATGTTCATTAGGAGTTGCTTTGATCCACTGGTAATTGAGCAAATTCTATTGAGATAATTGGAAGATCAATGTGAAAGGCCGGCATAAACTGTTCCTTGCTTCATAATGAATTTAAGTCAGCAGAATCGGATTTGAAGTTGAGGTTATGACCAAAATTTTTAAAAAGTTTTATCTATTTCACAATTACGGATAATGGGTCGATTGGTCAGCGTGAAACATTGTTAGGTCCACTAGTTGAAAAAGGAAGGATGTAGGCGACTCGTTCTTTGGCTTCTTCCTGATACGTGTTTCCCCTGATCTCCCCTCTTTACATCTCACACATTGGCAGATGGCTATCCGGAAAACTCACCGTTTTCTGACGTGGCATTTGCTCTCTCTTTCTCTTCTACTCCCACCAGCCACATTCTTGTGCCCCTCGCATTTTCAACCCTCATCAGCTAACTATAAGTGTTCCAAATTTGAGCTGTTTTTTTGCCAATGATTCCACTTATATTAGTTGGTATTTTAACAAAATAACAAGAAAGTTTTCTTTAGTTTAAAAAATGGTTGATACAGACTGATGAGAGAGATGATGACTTTGAAACAAATATCTACAACGGGAGCAGGTTATGTGTTAAGGCATTTGGTGAAATACTCCAATCGCTTGACGCAATGTGTCAGGTCTGCCATGTGGCATCAGGCAGTTGGCGCATTTCATTGTCACTCGTGGAATGTTGTACTGCCCAAGTCACCGTTGAATTACATACAATATCCAAAGCTTATCATTTTAAGTTTCTTCATGACTCTCTTTTATAGCTGATAACCCGATATAGGCCATTGGACACTAACCATATTCAAATGTTTCATGTAAATTAATGGGCAATCAAGTTGGATAAAAAATTCAAGCAAAAGTAAACGAAGAATTTTCGAAAACATGCTTAAGTTCTGAGAGTACTAGCAAAACATACCCAAGTAATGAAAATTTTTAAATAACCACCTTCATTAAAAAAAATTAGGAAAAATATGCCATTCACGGTATGCATGCATAGCAATTCAATTTTTTGTGGGGTCTCTAGACGGCTATTAATGATGTTATTTGGTTCAAGAATTCTTTGGTCTTCTTTGATGAGATAAGAAATGAAGACTACCTTGTTATGAAACTTGGGCCAATTACAAATGTTTGTGGGGGTCCTCACACGACCATGGAATTGAATTTCATGCTTCAATGCTGATATTATTTTTCTATTATTTTGCTTATTTAATTTTCTCTTTTTTCTCATGTAGTGTGGTTTGGTCCCAACCATAGTTGGCAAACCATTGATTCGGACTCAGATCAGTAGATGATCAAGTCTCAGGGTCAACGAGCTGACATGTTGACTTGGTTGCGTTTTAAAATAACTGGGTAAGTCAGGACGAGTTGGGCTGAGTCGGGGCAAGCCGGGCCAACCTTGACTCATGTTCAGGTTTTCTAGCAATCTGAGTTTACTCAGGTGAATCTCAAGGCAACTCGGTGAGTCAGCCAAGGTCCCCACTTTACATTTATTTTGCATGTACTGTAGTTTTGGTCCCAACTTTATGTTGGATCTCTCTTTATCTCTCTATCTCCCCCCCCCCCCCCCCCCCCCTCTCTCTCTTTCTCTTTCTGGAACCACACTGTTTTCTTTAAACTTTTTCCTTTAATAAATTTTAATGTTTGGTCTATTCATTTTGCAAAATCATGGTAGATCTTCACATTCCACCAGCATTGATGCACACCTCGGTTTTACCTCATCAGCTGTGTCATTGCCCCAAGTGCAAATATTAGAAGATCTTCACATCCACCTTAAGATTTTTTTAATATGAAGAGGTTGAAGAGGGGCATTCATTATGCGTGTGGAGCTTAAAAAAGGTGGTGTGTTCAGAGATCTGGTGAGGACACATTGCTTAAAAGTGACCAAATTGGTTTTGGTATGTTTTGAGTTTCTAGTGGATTAATCTTTTTTCGTCATACTGATGTTTGCACATAAAGAACTGTCACTTCGCCGAATAATGCTGGTGGAGTTAGAATTAAAAGAATTGGTATAGAGGAAGTGGTTTTAGTAGGGGAGTTGAAAGAGAGGAGGAAAAATGTGGGGAATGTTGGTGGAGCTATTGAAGGTAGAAAGAATGAAATCTTGAACAAGCAAATGCAAAATACTCCGATGAGCTTAAGAACAAGTTGCTTCTTGGCTTGCTTTAGATGAATTTGATGATAGAACATGCTTTAGTTAGTGCGTATTCTGTTTATTATAATCTGGTTACTTGAGCTGCACAGTGTTGGAGCTCTCTTGTCCTGCAATTAAAAGCTGGGGCAGAGATGATATCTCCTTATGCATTGATGCCTTCAACGAGCATAGGTTTCAAGGGGATGTCGAGCGCAGGTTCCTCTACTGTGTGTTTCTGCCGACACTGCATGATTGCCCATGTTCATCTTCCATGAATCTATGTTGAACATGTAGACTTTGAGGTAGTAACATGATTATAACAAACATGGGTTTTAACATGAAAATTAACTGATTAAACACATCAATTAAGCAATAACTAGGTTTCTACCTAAACAAGATAATTGTCATATTAGGTTATTAGTGCCACTTAAGGTTGGAAAAAACAAAAAAAATCCTTCCCCCACTTAGCCAAAAAAAACGTATTCTATAACTGCATGACAAATATTATATGAATAGAGTGCCTTTAAATGTATGTAGTAAATCCTTTAAGTTGTTGTTTTAAGAAACTGTTACTTCTAAATAAAAGAAAAGCTTATGCAAAATACACAACATTTATAAAAAAATTTTGCAAAGCATGGAAAACTGATTATATAAAAATTAATGAATTTAACTAATAGAAATTCATTAATGATGTTCAATATATATAGTTTCGATGTGAATGTTTTAGTAAGAGGATTCAAATAATCTTTGTTATTTTCAATGTCGCCAAATACATAAGAGATTATTTTCAAACAATAACAATGAAAAGGATGTTATATTAAACTTCATTATCTAAACAAGATCTTGCATGAGCTTCTAACAAAATTCACACTCACTAAATCTAAAATAAAGTTACAAACTAGATAGTCTATGCTAGTGTCTCATATAAAGTACTTACTACAATTACAAAAGCACTTTTTTTTTTCCTTTTAGATTAATTATCTACTTTGAAAAATTTAACAAGCATACAATCACAAAATGTTAATAACTATAATTTGACAAAGTTTTATGTCAAAAAGAAGTTATCTGAATAGCAGTTATAAGTAAATTGTCTAAAAGGAGAAATAATGCCTCACACCCTAGCTATATTCTACTGCACAACATGTCAAAATATGCTAAAACTCCCACTTTTCGCGAGAATCATAACTTCATCTATGTTCTAATTTAGAATAAAATTTAAGAATTCTTTTTTACTCTAAAGCTTGTTGGATAATTTCATACAACAATATTCAAAGGATTAACCAAGAGAATAACTTCCAAGTGAGAGTATGATTGCAAGGTTAGTTTTAAGGTCATTTAGATTTACACTTTTCAAAGGCAAGTGCAAGAGGTCATTGGGATAGGACTTGGGTGGTAAAACCTGATATGTAAAGGTACTCCACCTTAACTTAATAAAACTACGAGGTCATGCAAACTAAATATGTGAAAGACAGCTTTGGACGCCATATGCTACATGTGTTAATCTGTACCTTTCCTATATTGTCTTACTTAAACTTTGTACACGATGAACTGTTGGGGTAAAAACCCACTGCTTTAACAAGTCAAGTACAACTCGTTATTAAACACAAATAGTGACATAAGACTTAGGATCAATCATATACTTAGTTTGTTTGATAGTAACAAATTCACATTAGTTTAGGTATTTTACTGCTTTTAGCACCAATATTACATGATGTCTAAATAATCAAAACACTTGCATGGAGTTTAATGCATGTGAGCAGGTATACAACTTTAACATTAGATTAATATTGATCGTAGTAAAAGGAAATAATCATCACAAAATTGATAAGTGGTACAATGGCATGTAAATAATATTTTTTACTACTTTTATGAACAATACCATGTAATAAATAAGCATGGAATAGCAAAAGTCATTCTGTACTCATGATCATAGTCTATCCATGCAAATAATAAATTATTAAGCATTATTCTGCACCATCAATGGAAAATGTAAATGCAGTCATAATATCTTTAAATGAACTTATAAACAATTGTATAGCTCAAATAATTACCAATTAGACAAAAATAGAAAAATGTTCTATAGAAAATAATAGTGTGTATAGTTGAAGAACTCATTATAAAACATTAGAAAACTCAAAAACATATGAATTGGCTAAAGCAATAAAGAGCCAATCTCAAAGCTTTATGAATTGGTCAAAGAACCATTGTAATTGGTTCAATACCTTATGAATCAAAGCAATATGACATGATATCAATTCTAAACCTTTATATATGAACTGATTCGCTTATTGCCTAAACCAATTAAGTCCATTAATAGCTTATGATTCAAACTAGTAAAGATATTGATAAACCAATAAAGAAAACATTGTGAACTTACTTTCAATTCAAACACAGTGATAAGGAAGGCAATAAGTCAGGCCAAAACCTTATGATCTGACCTAAATATGCACAAACTGACCCCAAATAGCTTTGTTATGGTCAAACTAAATGATTAAGCAAAACAAGAGCAATTAGCAAAAGACATTTGGATGTAATAACCTAAATATTTTGTAAGAAAACCTGCTATTTGGCTTCACTTATATGCCCAAACATGGCAAATTACATGGCGTTGGTTGTCATTTGAATTCAGTTTAAGCACAATTCAGATATTGACTTTATCCTTATGATGTCCAAAAATTTTAAGTACTATATGCTTAATCAGTTGGGAGATAAAAGTACAAATTTAATCAACTTTTTGTCACTTTATATATTAATATTTCAATTCTTTAGTGTCATGCTTAAAATTATCATGAACAAACAATATACTTATCAATGTGTAAATCACATAAAAAATCATAACCATATGAAAAATATGAAGCCATGAATGGATTTTGCATCACAATCAAAATAGGAAGACTTTAGTGTCACTTTGACCATACTAATGTTGCCACCACATTAGTGGTTGGTTTACATGTGTGGTTAAGCAACTCATTTGAGTTGCAGTGTCACCTTGGTACTAGCCATCATGGCCGGATCTAATCTAAAATCCAACATTCTCCCACTCATACATGATGGGAAAACTATTTATTATACTCTTAGAGTATATAAAACATTTACCCTTGGATAACATGCTGGTGATAGGGTAGTGCGACCTAAGAGCATGGATGTGAATAACCAATTGCATACCAGTTAGTGTACCACATTGGCTCAACTTTCAAAAGAAAATAATTTATGCACTCTAGTTGTACATGCAGTTCATTGTACCATAGATTAGAATTTCACCTTCATGAGTCTCAACACATTCAATTCCTTTGCATATGATCATGTTTAATGTTTCTGATTGAGGGCCTCCTACTATACTTATTTATTTACTATTGAATTTAGTCTATCATTGTGGCAATTCAATTTGCCGATGGTAAATAAAAGCATCTATTAACTATTAAGTGATAAATGATTTATATCTTCTATATGTATTAATTAAATCAAAACTATTTGTTTTCTCAAATATGCCCCTATTAGATTGAATCATTCAAAGTCTTTAGGTAGCACACTTAAGGAGCATCATTAATTTATCACCAAAAATATAGTGAGAAGTCCATAAGGGCAAAACATGGATATGGTATGAATATTAAATCTTGTATCCATGTGACTTACACAGTGAAGGACCATGAATCACCTTCATTTCCTATATCTTGTGGACTTTGTTGATTAGTGCTAACATACATGGTGTCTCCCATAATACAATAAAATATTATCAAATTATGCATTGAATAATTAAATGTTTACCATACAAATCACTAAAAGTCCAATTTCTCGTAGAGAGTCAACTCAAGTTCTCAAAAATATTCCTCCTAGTCTAGCTAAGATAATCTGAGCATTTGAATCTAGAATCATTCCAGTCATATAAACTTTAAGGGACATTTGAATTGGCAGAATTCTATTATAGTAGTGGAATTTTACTTCCATTGTACATTAAAAACTTTAGATCCCACCAAATGTGGAATAAAACTCCAGAAAGTTTTGGGTGGATTTGATATTTTAATGCTAGAAACAAAGTCACGCGTAATTAGGTGTGATTTTTCTCCTTGATCTTTTATTCTACCCATTCAATAACGAGTTCCCTCTTGCAAGCTCGTGACTTCATCCTCCTCACAGTCATCTTCCTTTTCATCATAGTTGCAAGCTCTTCTTAATAAGGCATTGTCTTCGTCACTCTACAATTTCATAAGTATGGAACCAAGCCCTCTCTCTCTCCACACACACACACACACACACACACACACACACACACATATATATATATATATATATATATATATATATATATATATATATATATATATATATATATATATATATATATATATATATATATGTGTGTGTGTGTGTGTGTGTGTGTGTGTGTGTGTGTGTGTGTGTGTGCGCGCGCGTGCGTGTGTTGCTCATTTCTATTGTTGCTCACTTGGCAAGAATGGGTGCATGTCTTTCCATCAACACAATGATTTTTGTCAAGTTCAAAGGCCAATTCTCTCTATCTTTCTCTCTTCCTCTCACTCTCTCTCCCCCCTCTCTCCATCCTTTTTGAAATGCCCAAAAGGGCCACCCAAAATGTCTCTGATCGGTTTTTCTCTTTGTATTTGTTCTTTTTCCCTTTTTGAAATGCCCCAAAAGGGTCTCTCTCTCTTTCCCTATCTCTACCTTTATGTTTTTAGATCTTCTTTCCTTCCTCTATATATTTGTTTCATTTTATAAATTCCACTTTTTGTTTTCTTTTTCTTTCTTTGAACTATGTATAGAGTTTTTTGTTGGATATGTATGCAAAGGCTGGCATAATTGATATTGCAGAACAAATTTTCATGGAAATGCTAGAAATGGACATGAGCTCTTAGGACTCAATGATTTCTGCATATGAGATGCATGGTGATGGTAGGTCTGTCTTAAAATTTTTTGCCCAGATCCAAGAATATGGTCTGATTCAGCCAAATGACATCATGTTTGTGCTTGGGAACCTATGCTTGTGTAGTTGATATCTTGGGAAGGTCGGAGCATTTGATAGAAGTAGAAGAGCTTATAAATTAACATATTCTAAAATCTAATTGTCTTTCGTGCACACATTAACAAGTCCTTAAGATAGAAAACCTGCTTATGTGTTGTGGAAGTTTGTCTCCACATCACAATATAAATAAACATGAAATTCATAAAAGAACAGATTATCTGTGTCATGATTCCTTAAAAATTCACAAAGACTAACAAATCAAATGTCCAATAGAAATTTAACATACTAGGCTTCGGCTGTTATAATTTAACAAATCAAATCAAACGTACAATAGAAATTTAACATACCATTGTTCAAAAAGGACTTGGACTAGAAAACTAGAAAGAACCGCTTTTCATTGCTTCTCAAATCAGTTCAAGGGTGATGATGAGCTCAGAATTTTTGACTTGGTTAATTAAATGACATTTGCATTTATCTATGCACTGCCCACTCCGGTTGTAGCCATGTTGCATTGCAGAAATAGTAGACCATATTGTTAATGGCAATGAAGTGAAGTTGATCCTACCTTGAGGCGAGGTGTAGGCTTTGAAATGTTGAAGTGTAAACTTTGGATCAAAGTTTTTAATAAAACATATAGTATCCATAAAAATAATAAGAAAAATAACTAAAAACAACTATTGGAGTAGACAAAAGATGTTTCCATGATTATTCATTGTAAAAGATGTCAATTTAGATTAAAGTTTATGGCCTTTCGAAAAAAAAAATTTTGCTCTGCCACTGCTTATGGTTTTTCCAATTGACAATCTTGTATAACTTTTAGTTATCAAAGGGAGCAAAAGCTAACTAACTAGATCCAATTTTAACAAGCAATTGAGGTTACACCTCATATATGAACAGCATGAACGCAAATACATGTCATCTATCAATGTTAAAATTAGCCATTGTGCCAAAATAGTAGAGACAACACCTTATACAAAATTTGAAGCTCCTTGTATTGGAACTCAGGTAAATTTTTGAAAAATTTTGCATGGAAACAAAGCAAATTGAACACCATAGTGATTCAAGCCCTACATGAATTTATCATGATACTCTCCATTGTCGGGTACTATAACATTTTTCTTCATCTAATAAATTTGTTTAATCTTCTTTTCAATGGTTGGATGTATGTCTATAACATTCGCGATAGGATATTCCTTCTCCCCCATCACAGGTACCAATCTCCTCTCTCTCTCTCACACACACACACATGCAGGCACCCTTTGTTGGACTCCATTTCCATTGTGTTTCTTAAAGGAGAGGAGGAAGAGCAGTAGCATCAGCCTTAGTTTTTCCAACAGTAGTGGAGGAACTCTTTACCTTAGTAATAGCAAAAATTCTTCCAATCATTATCTCACCCTTATTCTCTCTCGTTGTCTCATCTTCTTTACTCATATGCACCTTCATCTTCCCCTCGATTCTATTTGCTTTGCTAAAAAAGCAGGACACAACTGCCCCCAAATTGATACACTCTATCCATTATAAATTAAGCTTTTTTTTTAGTAGATGAGCACGAGGTCTGTATGTTGCCATTGGTCACTCAACCATCTATCAAAGTTGCACACTATATGATATTGTACACCAGCAGGCACTCTAAGTGTGCTTTGGTAGTAAGATGTTGTTGCTCTCCATCTATAACGACCATTTATTTTGTCAATCCATTAATTGGTTACCATCTGCAATTTCTTTGTTTCTCATTGTCATTTTCACAAAGGAAAAATGCCTTAGATTCATAGCTTTATGAACATTACAAATTGCAGATGTGAGTCTACAGATAGAACTTTGCTACTTCAGAAGGAAACTTAAGGTCTTTCTTCATGTTCCATGATGTGTTTGAAAGCATGGTTTCTTTGTTTTGGTTGGACATAAATTGTTTGTTCATTTTCAGTGGAACAGGAAGAGATCAGTCGAATCCCATTCTTTCAAGGGCATAAAATTTCACTTGACAACAATGTAAATGAAAAGTTAATGTACTATTGATGACACTTAATTTTCTCACTCCCCATAGCATGGTTTTCTATCCAGTTAATGCATGCATGTTAGTCAAATTATCTATATAGTTTGCTTTAGGATGACGAAAATGGGTATTCATGTTATGTTTAATGGGTTCAATTTCCTTATCCACATTATCTTCTCTTCTAGCTCCTTCTTTACATAATTCAAGTTAAATGAAAAGTGTTGTTTTGCTTTTTATGAATGGTGATGCATGTTTGGCAACATTCATGATGGTTGTTTATGGTGTCTGCGTACTATTACTTGTTTATGAATTCATCTGATCTGTTCAACTATACCAGCTACATGTTAGAATGGTGGTGTATGGTTATGGTGCAAGTTGTTGTTATATGTTAGTCTTCATTTGGACTAATGTATTTGCTTAGCAATACTTGCTATTAAATTTTGCTATTTTTTGATATGTCATGCTATTATATATTTGCTTATGTATTCCAACAACAATCAGATTTGTGTATGTGTATTCCTGTGGGCACACAGTTTTGCTTTTCCAAGGATGCTCTTGCGTTGAAGAAAAAATCCTATGTCAAGAGAATGAATATGTTAAATATTGTTTGATCTTGCTTGATTAATCCATAAATATGGATATGGAACATGAGGAAAATTTGTCCATCTCAAAGTGAAAAATTGTGTGATTTTCTATTCAGCCAATTTTCATTTACATGATATCGTACATTTCCATGTGAAAATATGTTGGCGATAGTGTGTAAACATAATAAATATTCTGTTGACTTTGTAGCAGGGCAGGTATGTTGGAGTGTGGAGCTTAATCCATACTTGATGGTAACATTTATGTTGTTTTTTTGCTTTGTGGGTTTTGCCCTAATCACATGTTCATAAGGGTGTCATTTTGGCTTGTACTCTGTAATTTTTCTGCAATAGTGAAAACTGCTTAGTGTGGTGACCGTGGATGTAGGAGAACATTGTTTCCAAACCACATAAATATTTGTGTGTTCTTTCTCTTCTTCTGATTTCTATTCTCTCGGTGAGTTAAGGAGGGTGACGGCCTTGTTCTTAACAGGGTCCTATAATTGGGCACCTGAATCTCTTGTTCTTATCTAGCGTGAATCTTTACCCAAGAAAATCTGATTTTATGAGAGTGGGTTGAACATGAAGTCATGATATTATGTGTTTGCTTTTGTATAATCATAAAGCTTAACAATCCAACAACTGTCATGAGTTTTGCCCATGGAATAAAACTTCCATGCCATCGGCCCATCAGACGTGAGAAAAATTCTTGAAATAAAAGTTGCAGCCCATCAATCAGGCTAATTGTGAGATGGTAAGGTTAATTCAGCCAATATGGCACTAGATAATCTCACACCTTCCCCTTGCAAGAAGCATTCTCACTTGATCACATTAGTTAGCCATTTCTGTGAGAATTAATAAGTTATGCATGCACACAGAAAAAGGATTCAAGATGGAATGGCTCTAGTCAATGGTACATTTTCCTTTTCTCTATTGGCACAATCATATGTCATAAATACCTATCCATATAATGCAAGATAGTTCAATTTACTCTTATTTATGTTTCATATCCTTTTGTCTTTGTGGGTCAAATTATTTGGGTCAAGCTTGGTTAAATTGAAAAGAGTTGGGTCTCTTTGGATGTGGAGATGTGGCCATGATTAAGAAATGAATATTATTGTTGGCATTTAGGGGCCTTAAACGTTTCATGTCAATCAATGCAGTGCCCTCAGTTCTGGCTTAGTTGTAAAGGACTGGGAGAACCACTTGGTCCACTTGCTAGGTAGAGGTTGCATGATCCCATGATGTTCTTCCACAAGGTGAGATGATCTTAATCACATTATGACATTTATTATTTGCATTGTATTGGAGACATGTTGCAAATCACTAGGGAGTTAATATGACCTCATTGAAGAGTGTTGATTCTATTTTTCTTTCATCAGCGAAGAATTAGCATAAAGCTTTTGGTCTCTTGGTCTAGCCACTGCATTATTTTTATGTTACTTCTCTTAAAATTTTATTTTGTTGGCAAGTAAGATAGATGCTTTTGTGGTTTGCTAGTTTAAGCTACTTAAGTTTTGAATTGTATGATTGTCTACAAAGATATTGGATTGAGTTGCTTGTAGTTTCAATTTTAGTTTTGATTGAGGATGAACATACTACAAGTTTCCAAATGATGGGTTTGTTGCTGTGAATAGCTGGTTTATAGATGAGGGTTTGAAGTTTGAATGCCACTACCCGATGAGAACAATTGGATTAGAAAATGTGGAAGGTTTTCCTTTTTCAAGCTATGGCGGTGAACTAATGTCACTGCTGGAAAGTTGGAACCTATACTGATGATGGCCTTCAACCTAACCATGCTGTTTATTGGCCTTTAAGTATGTGTGCCGGATTACTTGATGTAATGGTTGAGACTCTTTCTATGCAGCTGATGAAATGATGTAGATGTGTGGCTAGTGGAATTCAATGGTCCATTCCAAATTCCAAAATACATAAAGCTTTTCATCTGCTTTTGGATGTATTACAAACCTAGGTCATGTACCTGTTTCACATGGGTACTTCAGTAATGTCCACATATCCATGTCATCACATTCATACTTAAAGTGGGTACTTGGACACTCTTGAATACTTTTTAGCTTGAAGCTGATCCAAATCATTCATTTTACTTGATTTAATTTCTTTGTAACTTTGTGTTAGAGTTGTTGTTTGTTAACATATAATGTTTTTATTTGTATAACTTGTTTATTTAAAATGTTTTTTCATTCAGTTTTTTCTGCAATACACACACACACACACACACACACACACACACACACACACACACACACATATATATATATATATATATATATATATATATATATATATATATATATATATATATATATATATATATATATATATATATATATATATATATATATATATATATATATATATATATATATCTTCATACCTATAGTTTTTAAAGTTATCGTGTCCATACCAATGTCTCTATGTCCATACCTGAATCCTATCCATATGGATGTGACTAGGTTTGAACGTGACATAAAGTCTAGTTCAGAAATCCCGAAATCCCGCGGCTGCTTGATCTTAAATTCGACGGGTTAGTTTAGATTTTATGGATCCCGTTGCACTATACAACATATGTCACCGCGGTACGCCAGATCCACCCACGTACCTGTACCGGTATGCCGGTACGTGGTGGTACGTTTGGATCTGGTTTCGGATTGGAACCAAATCCAAACCATATCAAAAGAAAAAAAGAAAGAGGAAAACCTAAAACCCCAAATCGCTCGTCTTCTCCCTCTCCGCCTCTGAGTTTCTTCATTTGGTGACGAACGATCGGTGGATGGCGACGAATGACCGGTGGATGGTGACGGGCGACCCGTGGACGGCGACGGAGGCAGCGAACGGATCGGTGGACGGCGACGAATCCCTAAGAGTATTCGGTCAATCAGTTGAGATTCTTGTCTGTTTCCATTTGTTTGATGATCATAATTTCTGTTGTTTTGGGCGTACTGGAAGCCATGAAGCATGGGTTAGTCTGACTAGAGAGAAGCTGAGTTGTTTTATTAAAAACTGCTGCTTTGTTTTATTAATGTTTGGTTTTGGGGTTCTTCACTGTTTCGGCTATTTTTCTTGTGACCTATTTTGTTAGAAACAAGTCGAACTAGTGACGTTGCTGAGGAACTTGGGTTCGAGAGAGTTTTCTTGTGCCCTCCTTACTCTTCCGTGAGTGCTTCTCCCAACTCCTTATTGGTTCTCTTGTTCTTTGCTCTAACAAGGATGGATATAATACGGCTGGAAAGTGTGTAGTTTAATCTTGTTAAGTAGTTGTCTTATTCACTTATAATATGAACATTGGGATTTTGTAAATAGAAAACGTTATAGAAGTTGCAGATATGAGATATCTGAATTACTTTGAGAGAGTGAGTCTTGTAAAACTAAAACGCTACTGCCTTAATGTGATGGGCGATTTTTACCGTAAATTGGTTTTTCTTTCTTAAAACAGATATCCATTGGACTTTCTGGATGAATGTTGTTGTTATATCTCAGGTTATTTATGTTTTGTTTATGATTGTATGTAGGGAAATATGTTTTCTTTACAAATTTTTAAATTAAAAAATTAATATTAACACCGTACCGCATACCAAGATTTGAGAAAAAGCCATCCAGTGCCTATACCTATGTGACATAGTATACAACATTTGAATTATGAGCTCATTAATACCTCTTAGTTCACCGGCATTAGAGCTTGCTTGCTTCTCAAGCTGCGTGCTCCCAGTCTCCCCCTCCCTAGTCAGCGCCCAATATAGGTCCTCATACATCCCGAATGTGCCCATAGTGAAAACTTTTTCGTGGTTTCGCAATTTTGTCATCAGACCACAAAATTCGCCATTTTCTTATACCTGACTTGAACAATGCTATTTAGTTATTTACTTACTTTGTTGGAAAAGGTTTTGTTTTTCCCACTTCAAGAAGCCCAAATCATTGAACTTTCCAAATGTGAGGTCGGCACTCGGAAAATCAAAATCGACGTCCTTGCATTGGTATTTCTTTTATTTTTTTTTCTTGGTTTTAAGTGTAAAAGGAAAGAAGTTTGATGAGTTGAGCCAATTCCGGCTGAACCCAAACGCACTTGACAAAACTTAGCTTGAACTTGACTTTACAATGGTTTGAGTAAAAAAAAAAAAAAAGAACTCGCCTAATTTAGTGAGTTGAGCTTGAGCTAGGGCAACTCGATTTGGTTAAATTTGATTAAGTTTGTGGGGAAAAAATATAAACAATAATTTTATTTTTAATTACATGTAAAAAAGTTATGGAAATAGTCTGGCAACCCATGTGTTCAGTATTCAAACCTCAACATCTCCCTTTATATTAAACTAGTTTTTTACACATGGCTTGGTTAGCCGTGTCGAGTAAGCCACCTGTAGGAGCTCGGCTCAAGCTCGAGTTGTCTCTTATGCCACTCAAGTTCCAGCTGGCTTCGTGAACACGAAGTCGGTAACGGTGAGAAACGAGGAACTTTCTGTTGATTTCCAGATTGGAAACCCAAGAGATGACTTGTCCACTACGGAAGACAGCTCTTCTAGAGAGAGAGAGGACACGAGCACCCCCACTGTCCCACACAAAACGTGGCCTTACTAAAGAACACCTCAAGTTTGTCCACAGAACACGCATACTTGCTCATCTCTCCCTCAGCTCTTACTCGGCAACTTCTTCTACTCCCAACCGCCACTCACCTTCCCTCTACTCTCTTTCTTCCATATAAAAGGAAGAGCAAACTCTGCTCTCTTCACTCGCACAAAAGCTAGACTTCTTTCTTGTCCTTCTCCTTCTACTACCCTTTTGCGCTCCATCTCTTTCTCTGTCTCTCTCCTAAGAAATCAATCAGGCCTCTCATGGCAGCTCTTCTTGACACTCTCTCTCTCCCTCGCGACCACCAACACCGCTTCTCTTCCACCGCCACGGCCACCACCTTTACCTCAGAGGAGTACGCCCCCCACTTCGACTCATGGAAGAAGGGAAAGCGTTCCAAGCGGCCCAGATCCGAGGAAGAATACTTCGCCCTCTGCCTCGTCATGCTCGCGAACAGCGGCCACACAGCAGCCACACCAACGACGACTCCATTACAAGCAGCGGCCACCAATACAGCCTACAGATGCACCGTCTGCGACAAGTCTTTCCTCTCTTACCAAGCGCTGGGCGGCCACAAGGCCAGCCACAAGAAGGTCGTCTGTTCCGCTGACTCCAGCTACAGCCACCCCGAACGCGCTAAGGTCACCAAGATACACCAGTGCTCGGTCTGCTCCAAGCTCTTCCCCACCGGCCAGGCCCTCGGCGGCCACAAGAGGTGCCACTGGGATGGAGGCTCCGCTGCTTCTGCCACAAATGGTTCTGGTAATTCTGACGGCAGCCATGACTTTTTGATGCACTCGAAGCAGCCGAGTTTGGACCTGAACTTGCCAGCAAACCCTGATTTTTGGGCTTTCTCCGCCAATGATGAAGTCACTAGCCCATCGACGCTCAAACCCCACTTGTTTTAATCGCTTTCTCTCTCTCTCCATGTAAAGAAGTCAATTCTTTTGTAGTTTTTTCAAATTCTTTGATTTGTGTATGTATGTGCATATATATGCGAAGGGATTTATTTATCCGAATTCATTTGTTAATCTTTTGGTATCCCTAAGATGTCAAATTTAGCCTAAAAAGAGATTGGCAACTTTGTTCAGTTCTCTTCTTTCTGCTTCAGTTAGATTGAGGAATTGCTCGCCTTGTGCAGTTTGCTTTAGAAGTAGTTGAATTCAATTTTGATAGATAAATGAATGGGATGAGAGCGATCCTCTCTTCCTTTCCTCCCTTTTTGTTGTTCTGTTTCTCCTTGTTTGGAAGGCAGGGGCGGTTTCTGTGCAGTTGACCTGGTCTGTCATTCTTATCTTCACCGTTTTGTCACTATCTCTGGTCTGCCAATTGTGAATTTGCTTAGTGGTAACGTTGGAGAGGAAAAATCTGATATCATATGTTTGGAAGTGTTCTTGTGCACGGTTCGGTGGAATCATTTTTTAGTACGCGGAATTCCAATTTTAAAAAGATGACTTCCTGTGCGGTTAATCGTAACTGAGAACTTCTGATTTTTGTGATGCGTATGGGAACTCGTGAAAACTCGGCTGTTGCACTGGGAAACCGTGTCTTTCTGCTCTTCCGAGATCACACGGTTGGTTTAAAAACCTTGGTTTGTGTTTTACTGAAACGTGATTATATTATCGCAACTTTTTAAGTAATATTTTAACATCAGTAATCTGACTTTGGATGGGTAACTTTGTTATGGGGAAGAAAGAAAGAAAGAAGTCCGAGTACGAAAGAGTATACTCTTTGGGATGAAAGAATAACGGACAAAGTAAGACTCAAATAACTAGACTTTAGTAAGGGGGGCGGCGGCAAGAGTGCGACCGACGCTCTCTTTAGTGGAAACGCAAACTATTTATTATTTAATGATGGGCGGTGTCTTTTATTTATTTGTCTCTCCTTCATCGACTTTTGTAAACCAAGGACAAAGAAAAAAAGAGATTGAAATTGTGCATTATTGGAGCGAACGCATTATTAGAAAGTGGGGGTTCAGGTTCATCCCATTACCATATTGATGCCTTTATCCTTATCTAAAGGGAGGGGTCCAATGAGGGCCTTATCCAGCAGGTCGGAAACATGCCGCTAGGCTTGTCTGTATTCGGACTGCCAGGTGCACGATCCTTCCCTACCCTTTCAAACAAACCACGAACTGGTAGGTTCGTTTGCCGCAACCCGAATTCCCTCCACTGAAACGAAACGATGCACGATCTGGCGATGCGTGCTCCAATTATAAAAAATCAACCGTCAATCCTTGTAGACCACACAAGTTCGGCCCCCATCTACGGGTGGAAGTCATCTTTTAGGGTCCATTTTACGGCGCTTAGTGCTTTTTCAAACAGCTCATGAACGGAAACGGAAACGGAAACAGGATTATAAAAGGAGTGTATAATGAACAAAATGTCCCTATAAAATAAGAAAAAAGGAAGGTTTTCAGAATAATAAAATGGGTTTATAAAAGGTTTCAAAATTTAGTATTTTTGAAGCAGCAAGGGTTTCAGCAAGCATCATACTAGAGTCATATCCCGACGATTCTTGAATCGTTTTGGCTTCGTCTTGTTCGGGATCCAAAATCCTATTTATCTTCTTCCCTTTGGGTCACGTTTGGCAGGTCACGTTTTTCAAATGTGGAGGCGTCTCTCTAGGGGTGGGCATGCAGCATCACGTTGCCGACCGGTTCTCTGGTCTGCATTTTGTAATTTCTGGTTCGAAATTGCTCGTGGCATGGATGTGGACGTGGATGTGAATTCCCTCCCATTCATTGATCGGACCATCTTAATGGCAAGGGATCCTCTAATGGCTGCCTTCCCTCGCATAGAGTATCAGCCTCCTTCCCCAAGGAAAAACAAGATCGCGACAAAGATATCACTTAAAAACTCCAAACTACTCCTTCGTCCATGGCAATTTTTAAACTTACCAAAGGCCAAGGAAGGAAATAATTACATCAGCTATAGTTCCTAATCCTATGAAATGCTATCTGGGGCACGCATGGAAATGCGTTTGCATGGCCAGAGGCCTAGACCATGACCCTGAAACCAAGTTGTACATAGCTACAGACGGCTGCTCGCAGCTCCAACGATCACGGTCTACAACGATGATAGACTGAGATTATGATTAGAAAAGAAGGAGGTGAAGATAAAAGGTGGCACACGGATTTACGTGGTTCAGCTTTGCAGCCTACATCCATAAGCAAGAGAGACCAATATTTGATATTTTTTGTATGTGAGTCAATACACTTGTTTATGTCTTTATACTTCAAGAGAATATTAAGAAAGGAAGGGAAATTTGAAAAATTTCCATAAACAATAATTATGTTAATTGATGACTGTTGCCCAACTTTCTTTCCTTGCTGATTTGTTACCAGATTGGTCTCATTTTGATCGTTGCAATTCCATCACTCCCCCTCAAGTGGGGCGTACAAGTTGTGACATCCCCACTTGCTGGTGGCTATCTTCAATTTCAGTTTGCTGACTCCTTTAGTCAAGGCATCGACAACTTGATCAGTGCCTTTAATGTAAGGAGTTCTAATTTTTTCATATATGACTTTCTCTCTGATGTAATGACAATTGATCTCAATATGTTTGGTTCTCTCATAAAATACAAGGTTTATAGATATGTGTATTGCAGCCATGTTGTCACAGAACATGTCCATTGTCTTGGTAATACTAAGACTCATTTCTTCAAATAGGTTCTTTGTCCATGTGAGCTCACTCACACTAGATGTCATTGCACGGTATTATGCTTCTGCACTAGACTTGGCCACCATCTCTATTTCTTGCTTTTCTAAGATACTAGATTTCCTCCGACAAAAACACAGTATCCTGTGACAGATCTTCTGTCACTAATGTCACCTGCCTAATCAGCATCAGTAAAACCAACAATGTCAATGCTTTTGTTTCTTTTGTACTAGAGTCCCTGCCATGGAGTACCCTTCACTTATCTGAGGATGCGATCAACAACATTCATGTGAGATTCCCTTGGACTTTGCATATATCTGCAAACGACATTCACAACATAAGAAATGTCAGGACGAGTAACTGATAGATATATCAACTTACCCACAAGTCGTTGGAACCTTTCTTTTCCAACTTCAGGTTCATCGTCACAAGGTTCAATTTTGAGGTTTGGTTCAATAGGAGTGTCTATCGGTCGAGCATCTAACTTTGCAGTCTCCTCTAGAATATCTAAAGCATACTGTCTCTGACATAGCATCATACCTTTATGCGATTGAGCAACTTCAATAATAAGAAAATATTTGAGTTTTCCCAAATCCTTTATATCGAAGGTTTTCATTAAGTAGTCTTTTAGAATCTGAATGCATTTTGTATCATTTCCAGCCACAACTATGTCGTCCATGTAAACTAAGACCATAGTGATGTTCTCTCCACGTTTTTTGACAAATAAGCTATTGTCTGAGTGACACTTGTGGTACCTTGTTTTTTCCAATGCCTGACTCAACGTTATATACCAAGCTCTAGGAGATTGTTTTAAGTCATATATGGCCTTATTGAGTTTGTAGACTCTTCCTTTCCTTTCATCTAGATGACCTGGAGGTAAAGACATAAATTTCTTCATTGAGCTCTCCTTGTAAAAAGGAATTTTTGACATCTAGTTGATGAAGACTCCAATTCAAGTTGCAAGCAATAGAGAGCAATATTCTCAAAGTATTCATCTTTGCGACAGGAGCAAATGTTTCTTCGTAATTCAACCCTTTTGTCTGCATGAACTCTTTAGCCACTAGACGAGCCTTGTATCTTTTTAAGGTTTCATCGCTTTTGCACTTTACTCTATAATACTAGTTGCACCCCACTATGTTTGTGTTCTTTGGGCGATGACAACTTCACATGTTCTATTTCATCTTAGAGCTTCAAGCTCTTCATCCATGGCCTTCCTCTAATTAGGATCTTTTTGAGCCTCTTGAAATGACTTAGGCTCCTGAATGTTATCAAGATTTCTAACAAACTTGGCATAATTGGTAGAAATTTGATTGTAGGACACAAACTTGTTGATTGGGTAGGTTTCATAATCTACTAGGCATGAAGGAGCAGGCCTAATTCTTTCTAATCTTCTGAGTAGGGGTGGGCATCGGGTCGGGTCGGGCCTAGTCCACCATGTCCAAGGCCCAGCCCGGCCCGTTTTGTTAACACTGGCGGGCCAGGCCGGGTCGAGCCGGTTTGGTCAAATTGGTTGATAATCAGTAAAACATTAAGCTTTTGCCATCTATAAAGAAATAACATGAAGAACATGATTGCCTTTGTTAATACATTTTGAGCTCTGTTAAATAACTTTCTAGCATTAGAAAAGGCGAACACTTCCAAATAATTATGTTAGGTATTGATAACAAGAATTATTATTTGGTCATAGTTAATCATTTTTTTTGCCAAATATCTTAACAATATGAAAAGGATAAGGTGTTACAGATCGAGGCCAACAGTTCTGCCATCCCTCTGCCTCAGGCCTGCATTGTATTGCTTCTAAGAGATCACACCAAAAGTAACTTGAAAAACAAAGGCATGCAAGAAGTTTACCTCTTCCACCGTAGCATTTAAAAGAGGCCAAACTTCCGTTAAGATCTTCCAAATGATTAACACAGAAACCATATTCCTAATCGATGGAACCGACTTCTCACCAAAAATCAAATAAAAAAAAGGGATCCAACATTCGAGAGAAGATGAGATCTATTGATTACAAAAGTAAAAAGAAAAACAAAGAAGCAGATGAAGGCCCCATATCAAAATGAACTTAACTTAAATATAGAATAAATTTAAGCGAGATCAATAATATACATTTTTCCTTTGGCCAGACTACTTCAACAAAAGTACCAGCATCATCATAATATTTCTCACCATCAACAGTTAAACTGTCATCAACATTCCATTTCTAAAAGATTATAAACTGTCATAATGACAAATACTTTCCAACATAGTTTAAGTTTGACATGAACATCAAGTCTTTGCACAAGATCTTAGTTCATGGTTGTAGCTTGAAATGTCCATCTGCAATTTAACATGAAAAAGAAATGTTAATGAAAATTAACATGTGTTTGTCACCATAGAATACAAAGCATTAATTAAAGAAATTACCATAATAAACATGCACTCGATTAACATTCCTCGTCAGAATGGTGTTCTGCATCATGAGAACTGTAACAAAGACACCTATTAATTTGAGCACACTATTATGTTAATATGTATAAACTATGACGCATGAACATCTTACCTTTCACACAAGTTGCTTGCATCACGAATCCAACTTTGTGTGCAGATTAATGATTCAACATTTTCAGGAGTAGTTCAACATCGATCATCATTAAGAATTCTTTCTGATATATTGAATGCATATTCTGAAGCAACTGAAGATACAGGAATAGCTAACACATCTCGAGTCATCTTTGCTAGAATTTTATATTTGCTTTCATTTGTCTTCCACCAAGATAATATGTTGAACTCTACAGTAGGTGTAATTTCATTCATTGGATCAATCAAATATTTGTCTAGATCTGTGTGAACCACTACAGGAGATACAAAGTTGACATATGCTTTACACTCAAATCTAGATACACTTTTATACTCTTCCGTTGCAATCATGGTACTAGTGGATGCATTGGCCCTTTGCATATTACACGTCACTATCCTCATACATATTTCTGTACTCAGCATACAATTCATATTTCACTATTGCATCAGGTTTATCTAAATTGCCAAGCAAATACTTCAAGTATGACAACTTGAACCTAGGATCCAAAACAACTGCAATTGCAAAGAGAATATTGTAGCCCTTAAAGTATTTGTCAAACTTTTCTTGCATTTTGCATGTCAATGCCCTTATATGTTCATTTGATGTTCCCCGATGCCTATACAAATGATGGTAAATTGATACGATTTCTTCAAAAACAAGATTAGTTGAGAATATTGTAGCCCTTAAAGTATTTGTCAAACTTTTCTTGCATTTTGCATGTCAATGCCCTTATATGTTCATTTGATGTTCCCCGATGCCTATACAAATGATGGTAAATTGATACGATTTCTTCAAAAACAAGATTAGTTGTTACCTGCTTAGTGGCAAAGAATAGATTTGTTACATCGTAAAAGTCCTTTAAGAACTGACATAAATTAGATGCATGAGACCACTCATCCTCAGAAGGCAAACATGTATAACTAGGATCACATGATGCCAAATGTTGAAAGACATCTTCGAATAATAATGCATCTCTCAACATTATAAATGTAGAAATCCATCGAGTAGGAACATCATAGTTTAAACCTTTTTTATCATCCAAACTCATTGCCTTTACACATTGTTTGAAAGCATGTAGCCGTTTTGGTGATCCCCTTACATATTTGGCACTGTCACAAATTTTCTGAAATTGTATCATCCATATCAATCATACCAACTTTAACTATCAGATTTATAATATGTGCACCACAACGAATATGAAAGTACTCTCCTCTCAATGGAAATGAAATATTATTTTTTCTTTCTATGGTCCTTCTCAATAAACTTATTCCACTATCATTTGTTGAACAGTTATCAGCAGTGACAGAAAATAGCTTCAAATGAATTTCCCACTTAGTGTAATGCTCGTTGTTTTTCCAGGTCGGGTCAGATCGAGTCGGGGTATCGAGTCGAGTGTCTCCTCGACCCCAATTGTGCATTAGAAAGCATCATAGAATGATAACTGCATAGGACAGCTACGAGCCAACTGCAGATCGAGACTACTCTCTATGGATTGGCTAAGTTTTTCAAAGATGTGATTGATGTGAGGATGAATGTGATGATTGATATGAATGTGTATGTTGTTGCATGTGCGTT
>JAANDH010001153.1:64737-79597 GCA_011799765.1 Nymphaea thermarum
TGATGTCTTGTTTTTGTTAGGCATCAATTATACAGTTTGGGGCATTTTTGTTACACATAGGTGTGATTTTGTATGAACTGAAAGGATTGCATTAATGAAAGTTCGCCCCATTGTTTTGAATTGCTTGGTTCATTGGCTCATCGTCTTTTCGAATTGTAGTGTAGTCACGCCTCGATGCTTTATGTTTAGAAAAAAAAAATGTTTGAGTGTCAAAAGGTCGGGGTGTGACACTTAGTAGTAATGCACTCTGATAAAATGTCACACATACAAATCGCATTATGTGGCGGCGGCACATGTATAAAATTAAGTATGTGAGAATGCAATTGTCAATCTGTATCAATATAAAAGGCTGTCAAGCATAAGTACCCTAATGTCTGTTGTGAGGACCACATATCAAATGTCAATGATACCCGCTACACTTGGTTATTTAAAATTTCTTGATATCTCTTTTCTTCAGTCAAGAACATTGATTATACCTCTTTTGTAAGTGTTCTCCTAGAAATTGCATAAACCTTGAATTGAAAATCTTTAGAAAATCACTAAGATATTCATATTCTGCAATACTAAAAGGAAGTGCATGCATTATTGTCAACTTAGCCATACATTTTCTTATAGTGTCCATATCAAATTTGTGTAGACCTAAATTTGTGGCATCAGATTCACCAACTCCAAATGACAACGTTCGTTGTTTTCCATCAAGTATTTGTTTTCTGACACATGTATCTCTATGTCATTTTAAGTGGCTCGTATCACTGCTACTATGTGCAGTAAATTGTTCCCCACAATGTTTGCATTTCGCCCACTCTTTTCCCTTAAATTATATTAAGTTGAAATCATTCCATACTATTGAAGTTCTTTTTCTCTTGGATTGAACGTCTTTTTCAGTACATGTAAAAGATTCAACATCCTCTACATCTGCCATTGGACGATATTCTTCATTCCAAATGCTAAATGACATGACTTACTATTTAAATGAAATTCGAACAACCTAAACATAGAGTCATAGGGAAACCAATTACAAAAATTCTCACAAGAGGGAGTCACAGAAACTTCCCATAAACTAGAGGCTTTTACAAGTCATACATTTCAGAAATTAAAAACATAGAATTACAATGAGCAAACAGCAAAGCAGAAGTATGAAAACATAGAATGCCCTCAAAACCTAGATGTACAACTACATTATTACTCACCATGTTTTCAGGCATCAAAATTCGTTGGTCTGCTTCACAAAAATGAGAAAATATTGTAACGAGTCACCTTCTACTGTAATAAGAAAATCTGTTGGTCTTCTTCACTCGACTTCTTTGATTTTTGTTAGTGGGGTCTAGGAGGCACCTTCTCTCTACGGCAAACAATGGCTGCTGGAAAGATCTTAAGTCAGAAATAAGTTACATGTCATACCCTTATTTTGGATTGCAAATTGGCAATGTGAATGTTACTAATCAACCTTGGCATGTCCAATGTGACTAAGACCTGGTGGAACCATAAGGCACTAAGGCAGTAATGGACTAACTATAGACCTGCTCGTAAATATTAATGACAAACTGAAATGACATCCACCCACATTCGACATCCCAAAAAATAATTTAAACCAAAATGGTGATTAGCGAAAAATGACTAATGAAGAAATTAACATATGACTACGAGATTGAAACTGTCAATAGTCCACGATGAGATCAAAATATTGGAGAACAAAAACTAAAGGAACCAATGGACAAAAGGGAAGGTTCTACAAGAGGCATATACAAAAACATGGTTTTACAAGTAAACTAAATTTCATCCAGCTATTCTGATCAAGAAATGCACCACAAATAAAAAATCAATTGTGCATAGACAAATTTATAGCCAAGGCACACAAAACATACCTGGTTGAGGAGGATTACGCACTGGTGCAGCTCGTGGAGCAGCATGAGGGGCTGGTCTTCCTGAAAATCCAACATATAACGGTCAACAAACAAATACCCAATCTATGGTTTGAAATTTTCAAAAATGCTTAAATAGGTAAGCCGCTTCTTTAGAAGGCATCAGATAGAAGAGAAAATAATATCATAGACCTACTATGATTTTGGACAAATCTGTAATTTCAAAAGAAGACAAGGAAGGAAGAAGATCAACAAGAAGCGGCTAAAACCAATCCCAGTCGTTGACTAGCATGAACCGCAGTGAGACAACCAAGCATCTTTATAAGTCAAACCATGCGCAGTTACAAGCATCATGCAACTTTCAGCCCATTATTTTAAGCTTCAGCAGCACCTGATTGGTTTCTCCAAAAATGCTATTGCATGTAACTGACGGATGACTTGAACATACCCATGGACACCCACTAAAATATGCTATGCATGGGAAATAGAAGCAAACGCCTCCGACCATATCTAAATGAAGCACACATTAACCTAATGAAGGTGTCGTATCCAGAACATAAAAAACGATTTTCAGTGAGCAGCGTGTACCTTCAAAAGGGCGACAGTGGACCAGTGGCGGAGTGGCAAAAGGGCGACGGTGGCCCAGTGGTGGAGTGGAGACGGCGGCGGTGGCGGACTGGCTGGGTATGGACTGTGGAGACAGTGGCGGTAGCCGGTGGCACACGGTCGTCTTCGTCTCTCCCTGTCCCTGCCTACCTCAGTCGATGGAAAATGCGAATAGAGGAAGGAAGGCGCAGCTGGCAAAATCTCTTGACCTAACGGGCCGTCGGGCCGGGCCGGGCTATAGAAGTGATAACCAGGCCCGACCCGTTAAGATCTCGAGCTGGGCCAGTCGCACTCAAGTTTAACCCGATAACGAATTTGTTCGACCCGGCCCGGCACCCAGGCCTACTTCTGAGAAATGTTGAGTTGTTCTCTACATCTTCGGTAATAGTTGCAAGTTTTTTATCATTTGTAGGGCATTCATTCTCAGCACGAGTCTCATTATTGGTTTTTTGTACATCAACCATAGTAATAAAAAGTCATCATAATCGTGCAAAGTCGAGTTATTGGGCTCCCCCTCACTTTGTCCATCTAGATTGATGTTAAAGTAAGGAACATATTCATTGAATTGCACATTACGAGAAATAAAAGTTTTTTTAGAGACAGGGTTGTAGCAAACTTACTCTTTACATTGCATATCCTAGCCCACAAAAAATGCATTTAATAGATCGAGTACTTAACTTATCTCTTTTTTATGTATGTTGTCACACGTATGCAACACATCCAAACACCTGAAGATGATCGAACCTAGGTTGCGATCTCGTGAGATGCTTGATAGGACTAAGGTAGTTCAACAATTTGCTCTGAGTCCTATTAATAACATAGCATGTTGTAGAAATGGCATATATCCAATAATTTTTTGGTACATTCATCTAAAATAAGAAACTTCTTGCAACTTTGAGTAAATGTCTATTTTTCTTTTCAGATATACCATTTTGTTGAGGTGTATCCACACAAGATGTCTCATGTCTAATACCTTATTTGCCACGAAAAAATTTGAAATCATGATTTTTATATTCAGTTCCATTGTCAGATCTAATACTTTTGATTTTCAGTCCATATTGAGTTTCAATCATTTTCTAAAAGGTTTTAAAGTGAGAGAACACTTCGGACTTATTTTTCATAAAATAGACCCATGTGGTCCTAGAGAAATCATCAATAAAAAGCAAACGAAATTCATCCATATAATCAATAAGCGCAGGGCCCCAAACATCATAGTGTATCAAATCAAATGGTTTTTGGCTAATGAAATCAAATAAGAAAAATTTAGGTCTAGTCGTCATAGCAAATGTGCATATTTCACACTCTCTACAATTAAAACAAAGATTAAGAAATAAATAATCTAAATTTCTAGAAGTCCCATCCTTTGATGCTAGATTTCTCCATTGTTGGCATGATTCACGTTCAATGCAAGATTCGTAGTGCTTATTTGATAGAGTCTATTGACGAGTTGCCCTTCACCAATCGTCTTCTGAGTCATCCGATCCTGAAAAATAACATTGATAGCAGAAAATACTACATTGCAATTTAATTCCTTAGTAATTTTAGCAACCGATAGAAGATTGTTAGTAAGCTTAGGCATGACAAGCACATTGCTCGTGTAATTTTTGTGGAAAAAATCTATTTTACCAAATCCATTGACAGCTATGGGAGCCTCATTGGCAGCAGCTACAGGACCAATATCTCTTGAATGACAACAGGAAGTTAAGAGAGAAGATCTATTGACCATGTGATCTGTGGCTCCCGAGTCAACTATCAATTGCAAGTCTTGACCCTCAATGTCATTAACAATAGTAAGAGACATACCTGTTTTGATTGTACCTTTGTCGCCCGAGTTGATTGCGATGTCGGCTGTCCTTTGGACTTGAAGTTCTTTACTCATTTCAACCATGATCTGATTTTCCAATGAAGCCATGGCTAGATTTGCTTAATCGGAGTTGTTCTCTCTTTTATCTTGACTGTGACCCATACTTTCTAATGGAAGAATTCTGCCCTTTATCAGGTTCCCCATGAAGGAACCAACAAGAATCTTGAGAATGCCCATTCCTCTTGCAGTGAGTGCATTTGACTTTTCTACAGTCCTCACAATTGTATTTGAATGACCTCTCACTGGTGGTAGAATAAGCATTATTGCTTGTTGCAAAAGCCAGTTTTTCTTCATTAGGTATTTCTTAACAACCGTCAGCTAGCGTACCTATAGCCTTACACCTAGACTCTTCGTGCATAAGCTAGGAGAAAATTGATGCTAGAGAATGCAAATCATGGGCCATAAGTATTTGACTATGTAGTTGTTCATAATCATTAGGCAGACTGGCTAGAATTGCAAAGATGTGATCTTGTTCACGTTGCCTTTTGGCCTTAGTAAGGTCTACAGTCAGAGGTGCGTATATGTCTATCTCATCCCATATTGCTTTAAATGTACCAAGATATTCACTAATAGATGACGTTCCTTTTTTCAAGCAGTCTTTCTTTTGTGCTAATTGATACAGACGGGCAGTATTGTATTGCTCACTGTAAAGGTCTTTGGCGCCTTGCCAAATTTCTTCGGTAGTTTCTAAGAAGGTGAAACTAGCTATGATCTTGGGTTCCATAGAATTTATGAGGCAAAATGCTACAGTGTCGTTGGTGGACCTCCATTCCTTGTATTTTGGGTAATTAATGGCGGGCCTTTTTATATTATCATCAATATAATCCAGCTTAGATTTTCCACTAAGAAATCGTGTAACTGCCTTAGACCATGGCAAATAGTTGAAACCACGAGCAAGGTATGAGTAATTTTGAGATTGGGGTTACCCTGTTCATGAACGACAATCTTATGTATCGATCCATCGCTGGTTTGAATGATGGTAGCTTCATCGTTGTCATTCCTGGTTTCCCTTTCTTGCTCCATAATGACTCACTGCTTGAAGCTTGATGGTTTTTGCCTCATATGATCTTCTTACTCTCTGATACTATGATAGCCTGAGATTATGATTAGAAAAGAAGGAGGTGAAGAGAAAAAGTGGCACACGGATTTATGTGGTTCAGCTTTGCAGCCTACATCCACCAGCAAGAGAGACCAATATTCTGATACATACTTGTTCATGTTTTTATACATCAAGAGAATATTAAGAAACGAAGGGAAATTTGAAAAATTTCCATTAACAATAAATATGTTAATTGATGACCGTTGCTCCCAGCTTTCTTTCCATGCTGATTTGTTACCAGATTGGTCTCCTTTTGATCGTTGGAATTCTATCAAGTGACGTCATGGCCATGCCCACATACTATGCTGCAAGCAAAATCCACAATGCAATCTCAAGAATGGACGACCGGTACTTGAGATGGGCGCTCAACTACCTGGAGCTGCAGCCCGACCTGAGGAAGCTCGTTCGTGGGACCCACATGTTTGAGTGCCCGAAGCTGAGCGTCACCAGCTGCCCATTCATGATGAGGACTTTGGGTCGGGAGGCCCATTTTCCATGACTTGGCGGCATAGCTTCTGAAGGCCTGGCTTTCATGCCACCTAGCCCTTCCAATGATGGTAGCTTGTCTATTGCCATTGTGCAGCAACCTGACCAGATGAATTGATATCTGCTGAGTCCGTCCACAACTTGCATGGAGATAGCGTGGGGGTGTGAACTACAAATTGAGCGCAGATGTTCAGATCGTATGATCAGGTGTTGGTTCCCTCAACACTGATTCATGTGCTTAGGGGATGACTGTATCACCCACTATGTATCTCTTCCTAACTTAACCTTGAAAAAAAAATAGACTAATAATAAGTAGTTGTGCATAATTTTACCTCAATGTGTTTCATGTGCTTCTTGAGAGATTGTATGCAAAAGCCTTGCACGGTCTGCAAAGAGTCGATTCGATCGATCCTACCCTCACCTGGTCTTCTTTTGCTATAGGGAGTTGGTTGGGCGAGTTAATCACCATCCCTCAACATATTCATTTTTTGTATATGTTGACATCAAGCATATTTGCGATCGTCCTGTTTTGCTTAGACGAGAAATCAATTGATTGCATTGGTGGAGAGTTAGCCTCGACATGCATCAGTAAGAAAGAAGGCAGAGTTTAAAGAAGACATTGAATCGTCTCCTCATCTTCATCTTTGTTAGGTACAATGGAAGCACAAAATGAAGAATAAAAATAGTATTCTAGAAAGTAATGTTAGAAATAAGCTGCAGATAAACGTAACTACAAGAGCCACGACGAAGTCATGAGACGGTGCAAAGTACCGACTCATGCTTTTGTTTAAAATAACCCAATTGTTTTCTCCTTTACAATAAGAACAACTCAACTCCACGAAACTAAGTAGCTCATCTATTTTCTTAAATTTTAATGGATCCCATATGCTTGTCAATCTTTGTTTTCCATCTACTTTTAAAGTTGCAATCTAAATCACCCAGCTATTTCCTTTCGCCTATAATGAAACTAAATCACTTTTCTGTTTCCTAAAATTTGAATCACTTTTTGTTTGACCTTTATGTCGTGTGTATGAGGGTGATCATAGTTAAGTTTGTTCGCACCTCGTCGTAGGAAATATGTTTGGTGATTCAGATGTTAAAAGGCTTAGGTTAGTAAAGGCATGTAGCTTGTTTAAGCATGGAAACTTCTTCATAGGCACGATGTTGGGTTTTCCAGCTGGTAAAAACATGAATGTGAATGATGATCTTAGCCAGCGAATCTTAGAAGAAAGTTGGGGTTTGTGCAATTCTATCCATCATCTCTGCATAAAGTGACGTATTGGTGTTACATATGAAGATTACCCTGTGGTATTCCCAACAAGAGTTTTTGAATTTAACTTGAGTGTTGGTTCCGATATGAACTAACACAGAAACACTTGAAACCTCGTTGGTTTTAGGGATACCTCATCTGCATGAAGGTCAGATTGCATGCGGGACAGCTCCAAAAATTTGATGGGTTCAGATTTTTTATATGGATCTCAGTATACTTGTGGGAAAAAAAAATTGACTTGCCGTATGTATGTCTTAGGGTTCTTAGAGTCGGAGACAAACTGATTCCATTCCGAGCCAGTTGAAAGTGCCACGTGCTAATTTTTAAGGAAACACTTTATTAAAATTTTTCAATTTACAGGAACTATTTTTGTTAATATTTACAAAATTAATTATAGAGTTATTTAATTTACTCAATTGATTTTTGAAAGGTTCGTGATATGTGCAAAGTTACAGTGAATTAGAGAAAGAGGAGAGATGTTTTTAAGAATGTCGCTGTTTGAATTGTTTTTTCAAGAAATGATTTATTATTATTTTTTGACCGATTCCCAACCGATTCAGCTGAATCGGCCGATTGGGTGCCTGAATTGATTCTATTCACCTTCAAGGTCTTAACTGCTAGCAAGGTGGTGGTTTATCAGGAGAAAGTTGGGCGAAGATCAAGGAGTAGCAAGTAGCTTGTTGGATTCCAGTTCCCAACCTTATTTTGGCTATTTATGCGTATATACCCAGTATTTTAGGTTTGTTTAGTTCTACTTTTGGGTTTGTGCTTTTATATGTTTCAGCTTTGAGTCCGATAGAAAGCTCTCATCCAATTACCGTTTCATTATGCTATTTATGCTTATGTTAGGATTCTTCGGGCAACTTATTGATCCTTACTGAATTTCTTTAAGTTCTTTCTAGTTTACTTGTGCATTCCAGTAGTCCTATGGGCAGGGGTAGGGGGTCACAATTTTCTTCCTGAATGACAGTATAACTTGCAAGAATGGAGTTCTCGTGTTTATGCTCTTTTCCTGAGGCCTTTTCTTTTCTTGACTGATGCAGGCACTTCCAAAAGTCGATCAACATGCACATGTGGCACCACGCAGAAAACATACCCAAGTTCTGGAGTATACATTTCTACATGTTGCAAAAGGCTTCAAAGAAAAAGGAACTGAAGTTCTTCTCTTTACTGTGATGGATTATTAGCCCCTTGTGACAACGGAGTAGCTGGATTCTATTTACGGAGCAGAGAAGAAGAAAGAGGCAAGTGAGGGTGGAAAGCAGATCTTCAGAGTCATGGCAATTCAGATAGGATGGCTGACTTGGTGCACAGCTGCCAATATAATTCATGTGTGATAACATTCTACTTCATATACATGCTATATAATATCAAAGAAGTTGTACCTGGTATAATTGGCATAACATTTATTTTGATGTTTCTCAATAGAAACTTCTGGAAGAACTGTGATCTGTCTGATTTTTCTGACTTTTTGCAGATCATCTTGAACCTAAACTGGGTATACATCCAAGAAAGATAGTACACACACACACACACACACACACACACACACACACACACATATATATATATATATATATATATATTATTCGTGTGTGTGTGTGCGATTGGTCTACTTGATTAGTTGATTAGTAATACTGATGATGGTGCTGATGTTAATAGGCCGGGAACCTACTGAAGACACAGGAGATCGACGTTGAGTACTAGAATATGTTTAGCTAATAAAATTACAAAATTTGCTGTGCTTAATGCAGAAAAACTATAACTGTGCATGATCTATGAAATGACTAGAACCAGCTTTATTACTTGAAGAGATCCAACTTGTGAAAATCTAGTACAGCATTTCAAGCAAGGGAACTTCTGATATGTTTTGATAATGCAGATATGGAATCTTAAGCATGGTTTTTGTAGTAGGCCAGATATGTATGTT
The DNA here is from genome assembly GCA_011799765.1 of Nymphaea thermarum. Classification (NCBI taxonomy): domain Eukaryota; kingdom Viridiplantae; phylum Streptophyta; class Magnoliopsida; order Nymphaeales; family Nymphaeaceae; genus Nymphaea; species Nymphaea thermarum. Next base: position 73,855 of record JAANDH010001153.1, read on the forward strand.
GAGAAAGCTCACGGTGATGACATTACATGACTCAAGTTCTCTTCAGATGGAGAGATGCTTCTTTCAAGAAGCATGGATGGTACATTAAAGGTAGTTCCTGCTTCCTCATGCACGTGCCATGCACTGTTCTTTAGCAAGTTGGATCTGGCAAATCCCTGGATTTTTTTTTTTTTTTTTTTGCTGCTTGTTAATTTGCTTTTATCCAACTGTAGTAGTTATAATGTCAGTTGCTTGTGATATAAATGTGCATAGATTTGGGATTGTAGCAAACTAAGAAGTCTCTCCATGTTTTTGAAGAATCACCAAATCATTATTCAAATGAATGTTGCATTCAGTCTTGATGAGCAGCTAATTTTCATGGGGATTTCCACTGAAAAAGGTGGAATGCTGAAAACATGTTATGCTTTTATGAGGTAAAAAGGTTGGAGCTGGTTTCAAAAGTTGGAATATGTCCAACATGCAGTTTTGTTCGTTGTGCATGGCAGTGAAGGCCTAATCAGGTTAATTGTCTCCCTTGGGAATAATCATTCTTGTTGCTTCAGTCTGGTACTCTCTTGTTCACCTATTTTCATTTTTTCAGATGTTCTACAGAACTTCTCTAATCGTTTAATTGATATGTCGTGGAGGTTTTTGCCACGGTTGGATACAAAAAGCAAGGTGGGACACACATTCTCTACAATCCTACCCTAGTTTGTTGGTGACAAAAAGCAAGCCGAGCGCTAGTTTGCGTTATAAATGGTTAGTGTGAGAAAATATATTGGACCCAATGAAATTACACAACCCAGACCTACATGTCACTGGTCCAGGCTTTGGTGGGAGAGTTGGTTCAACTAAAGGGATCTTATTGACGCAATATCTTCTCAAGGCATGTTTAACGGAACCCCATCTTTGCTCTTTGTAGCTTAGATGTTAGTGATTTATGGAGATAACTTGGAGCTTATTTCTCATTAACCTTGCAGGGCACTTGTAGAAAGGTTGTACAATTTGTAATTTTCTTGCTTTGTTCATTTGGTTTTTCATTTTATTTTGTTTTTTCTTGTGTGCAAGATTTTATATCTGGTAGTGTTAGTAGCATATAGTTCAACTTAGTAAATATAGGTCACTTCTTCATTTTCTTTGTGTGTTTTTGTTCTTACCTTGTTTGTCTAGAATTATTGAGCTTAAAGTGCAAGGAAGGAGAGATTAGACAGGTGGGGATAGAGTAGAGTAGTCTACTTATGTTTGATTTTTATTTCTGTGTTTTTGAGCTATTAGCCTTTTTTTGGGGGAGCAAAAATTTTTTTATTTTAGGATCAATTTGGAAGTAGAGTAGAAATTGTAGCTGCTGTTCTCTTTTTCTTCACAGAAGTTTCACCACATAAAAAGCCATTAAAAATCATTTTAAAACATAAGACCACCTTCAAAATTTTGTTTTCTTGTCTGGAACCAATTTTTGGATGGGGTGGTTTTGTTTTAAAATTTCGAGTTCTAGTCTATTTTTCTTAAATTGTGAGAACTTCTTCAATTTGCTTTAGCAAAGAAAGGATGGTTAAAATTGAACTTATTTTCATATAATGAAGGATGTGTGTTCATTTTGTTTTCTCACTGCACATTCTTACACCTGATGCTATGGGGACATTATGAAGGACAAGCTCAGGAGGACCAAGGACCGGAGAAATGACAGGCAAGACATGTGGGAAATGGGTATGGTGAATTCAGTGTCTTTTGGTATGTTATGTTGCTATGGTGCCATTATGAAGGAAAGCTCATGAGGCACAAAGGTTTGAGATATGACAGGCTTGCTAAGAGCATGGTGAAGCCCCACGCTCCTTATCTTTTATTGGTGAGGTGAACACAAACAATTTGGATGCTTAATGAAGAGAACACTCTCTAAAGAAAGAGAGTTGAGATTAGGTTTTGTGTGCGTGAGTTTCTTGATAGAATTCAGCTACCATTGAGCCATGCCACCAAAGAGGTCAAGCACTTTAGAAAATCAGGACATCCTCACTGCACTCAAGGCTTACAATAAGCAGGTTGACGATCAACAACATGCTATATATGAAAGTGTTGAACTTATGGAACTTCAAAATGCCAATATGAACCAAAGACTCCAAGAGGTTGATCTTTATGTGCATACTATCTCTAGGTAGTCGACAAGCACATGGATGCTTAATGAAGAGAACATGCTCTAAAGAAAGAGAGTTGAGATTAGGGTTTGTGTGCATAGAGTTTCTTGTTAGAATTGGGCTACCATTGAGCCATGCCACCAAAAAGGTCAAACACTTTAGAACATCATGACTTCCTCACTGCACTCAAGGCTTACAATAAGCAGGTTGACGACCAACAACATACTATACTTGTGTGCGGTTGACAAAATGCCGATATGAACCAAAGAGTCGACAAGCATAGCTCATAGCAGCAGAACTGGCTCAGGTATGTAGTCGACAACCCAGTGATGGGAGCTCGGCATCTAGAAACCAACAAGCATGCGACTGCACATCAACAAGTACATTGTCTTCCTCCTCCTCCTCAAGCACCTTAGTCACAAGCTCAACAAAAGCCTAGCCAACAAGCCTATGTCAGTCAACTAATGATACTCCCTACATGAAGCTGACCAAGGAGGGATTTCACTCAGCTGGATGCTTGGGGCTGCGCAGCACCCTGACTGACAGGGAATTTTAGTTTGGAAGGGCCGACTTATTAGATGGAATATCAGACTGTGGCAATAGTGTTTGCAGCAGCGCGGGAGCAAGTGGCCAATGGAAGAGGGATGAACGTTTGGAGCCCGTCGACGTCAGCTGCACCCAATCATCTTGTTGGCATAGGCATCCTTGAGTTGTTGGCATCCTTGGACTGTTTCTTTTAGTTTTCAACTTCTTGTTTGGGTTCATCGTGTTTCGTTTCTTCTTTCTGGCTTTTCAAATTTCCATGTATACTTGTATATTTTTTTGTTTTATTTCTTTGCTTTTTAACTCATTGATTTTTAACTTTCGGGTTCTTTTTTTTTTTGGGGGGGGCGGGGGGGTTGAGCAGCGGTTTTGAATAGTTTTCTTTTTCTCAATTCGAGTACTTGATCGGATCAGAAGCTAAGGTTTATCCCACTATTGTGTTAAAGCTTCGTGTTAGATTATTTTGTTCTATGTATTTTTGTCGGGAATTAATGTAGGCATGGTAAGTGAAGTTTGAAGGTCTTCTAGATGTGGAATGAATTTATTCTTTATTTACGTTTCTTATAATTTAGCACCCAAGTTTGTTATGCTTCATGTTTTCCGCTACAATCTTCTTCAGTTTGAGGTAGTATTGGGGCGGATGAGACACTGCCTAGCAACGATGTTAAGCACTTTTGTCTCTACATGCTGGATTCTGTTGTTTCTCACATAAAAATTCAGTTCCACCTGAATATTTTGGGGAATTATCAAGTGCGAGTTAGACGCCTGTGCTATGCATCCACCTCTCTGCTTGTCATTTGTATGTCCTAACAACGGTTGGCTCTTTTCAAGTACACGCCCGATTTCAAATTTGACATCGATTCAGGTTACAGTAGCTTTGCTTCATCAGTGGATGGTTGGAGGGTGTCAGAGGGACAAATGAATGGCTTGTTCCCATTAGGCACCTGATTTTCAAATTTGGCGTCGGTTTCAGTCAAAGGTGCAGCAATTGCTGCTATCGGTGTCAATTGAAATCGAAAAATGTGAAAAAAATAGAACTAGAATAAGATATGTGGTAAAAAATAGAAAAGTATATAAACGAATCGGAGAGGGAGAGAGAGCTGAGAGCACCTGATGCCTCAATCAATAGTGGTAGCATATGCCGTTGAAGCCGTTTGGTTGAAGCACATATACCCGTGGAAATGCACCGTTATAGGTCTATAGCGGTGGCTCCCCCACCAATCGGTATAGATCTAAACAGGTGTAGTCATTACCGATATAGTTCTGTACCGATTGTCATCACCACCGGTATAGCTTACACATAGAGGACAAATGAAGTTTACACCCCACAAGAAAACACGACTGGTATAAATATTCTGATGCTGATGGTTTTGGTGATCTTAGAAGATTTGATTTTCTCATCATATTTCAAAAACATTTGCCTTTCGAAACCATGTGGCGTTGGACATCTTGGTAAGTTAATGTGGTTAGGAGCGTGAACACTGTGGAATCTGGTCAGAAGACCAAAACAGCCGCCTGGGGATTACCCATTGGTAGTTGAATATTCATAGTTAAAATCTTTGTTCCGATAAGTGGAAAAAATCGTCTCTGATCGAAGCTTTTTAATTAGATAGACAATCTTTTTTTGACATATATGTGAGTTTAATGTAAATATATCACTTAACAAGCATGATAGTCTTGCACAAGGACGAATGTGCGTAAAGGATTTTTTGGACCAGAAAAGGCTATAATGACCCTGCTGGCTAAATGGAAAACATAGGAGCCAGCTTTCATATTCCTATATTTATGTCCTTATGTTGATCTAAATAAACAAATACCAAGGTACTACTTCATGGGTGGATTGCGAATACTTTTAACTCTTTCTCTTTTTCTCTTTCCCTTTCTTATCTTGGCCACCGCCCCATTTCAACTCTTTTAGCTCGTAGGTTTAGTCTGCCATTTCTCTAAATTTAGAAAAGCATTTTATTATGGTTGGATATGTGAGTCTCATTAATTTGTTGAAGCTTTCTGTACATGTCCAACTTCTAGATATCAAACAAGCACCTTGTCTTTAAATTAAAATTGCAAAATACAAAAAAAAAAAAAGGTGCCAACCAAATTCTTCATGAAAATATTTGGCAGTTAGGCGTACAAGCCAGTAACATAAAGAAATTGGAATTATAAAAAAAAATATTTGTGTCCTACTTTAATGTGTGTCATCTTTAGCAAAGTCTATCTGGCTTACAAAAGTGTCAAACATAATGATCTTATGTGATAATTAAACAAACATATATCTGTGGACTAATCTAGCAACTTAGTTTGTACCTTATCAACACAACCTCTTTGATGACTTCTATAAATAACCGCTTCAAATATTTGACATCTTTGTAACCAAGCCCAGAAACACAATGTAAGATTCAAACATAAAAAATATACAAAATCAAAGAACAGAAAGATTGAAACAACAATAAAAAATCAGCAAGGCACAACGAGTGGAAAATGTTAGTTAATGTGAGCAATATGAGGAAGTGGTGAACGTGTGAGCAATATGAGGAAGTGGAGATCGTGTAAACATGTGGTGGTTTTCTTTTAGTTTCTTTTCTTTAGCCATAAAAATAGGAATTAGTGGTTATGTGTCCACAAAATGAGGCTGCTTTTGGCAAGTGCCATTAGTGGGTAGTTTTTTCCTTTTTGTTTAAATACTTGCTTGCTCCATGCGTGTAATCACTTAGTGAAAAGGAATGAAAGTGTTGAGTTCATTTCAAGTTTTATTTTAACGTGCCCTCTTGTAGTGTTTTTTGTGTGTGGGAGTTAGAAAGACTTCCTTCAATTTTGGTATCAGAGCGCCAGGTTGCGTGGGCATTTCAAGTATCGTGGAGAGGAGCATTGCAGAAGCAAGGAACTCCAAATCGCGTTGTATTGGTAAGAGTTATTTTTGAAAGCTGGTATGGCTAATTCAAATACTCTCAATATATCCCAATCCTTAGTGCCTATTTTTAATGGTGAGAACTATGAGTTTTGGAGTATCAAAATGAAGACTTACTTCATTTCACAAGATCTTTGGGAGATAGTTGAGAATGGTTATGCAGAAACAGAAGTATCAAAGGCAGCAGGAA
>JAANDH010001154.1:0-40164 GCA_011799765.1 Nymphaea thermarum
TGCCAGGCATAGTGTATTGAGGCACAATGCCTTCATCCTTTAGAAATCGCGCTAATGGTCCTTCCCTTTGTCCCATCTCAGTGAACCTACCATAATATTCACCACCTCTATCTGACCTGACTATCTTGATAACCTCACCGGTTTGTTTCTCTACTTCTTTCTTATATTCCTTGAAAACTTGACACACATCGGATTTTTCAAAGATTAAGTAGAGATACAAATACCGAGAATAGTCATCTATAAAGGTGACAAAATACTTTTCGCCTGTGTAACAAAGAGGGAAAGGTCCACAAACATCTCTGTGAACAATTCCTAACTTTTCAGTACATCGCTCGGCACCTTCTTTATACATGTTAGTTTGTTTTGCCTTTATGCAATCTACATATGTGTCTTTATCCGTAAAATCAAGAGATCGTAAGATCCCTTCATTCAAGAGTCTCCTTATTCTCTTTTCAGAGATATGACCCAAACGACGGTGCCATAGCATGTACGAATCATCCTTTATGGTGCTACGCTTATTGCCACTTATACAATGACTAGAAACCAACAATTCAGGAGATTGGATCTTCACATTCAATTTGTACAAACCATCACACAAAATAGCAAAACCAATTTCAACAAGATCTTTATAAATCAACATCTTTGAGTTTTCAAATTTCAAACAGAAATCAAATTTGTCCAGTCTGGATACAGAAATCAAGTTTCTACTATATGATGGAACAAAGAAAACATCATGAAGATCCAAAATAAAGCTAGTATCAAGCCTAATCTGGCATTCTCCTATAGCCTTCACATGTGAGCGCATTTTGTTTCCTGAGAAAATGCTCCTCTCATGTAGTGTTGGTTCCCTTTTGCTCAGAAAGTCCTGTAAATTATTGGCAATATGCACAGTAGCACCAGAGTCAATCCACCAGCTATTAATAGGAACATGTAACATATTACTTTCAAGTGAAACAAATGACATGTTACCTTTTTTTTCTAACCAATTCTTGTACTTGATGCAGTCTGACTTCTTATGCCCCTTTTTCTTGCAAAAGAAACACTTCATAGGAGCTAAGCTAGTCTGTGCAGTTTGAGAATTAGCTTGAGTTGTTGACTTCTTCTTGGCACTTACCAACCCCAGAGTGAGAAACCATATGTGCACTTTGCAACTTCTCACCCTTCATCCTTTCCTCCTCTTCAACACACTTGGACATCAATTCATTGAATGTCCATTCAGTGTTATGTGTGTTGTAACTGATCTTAAAAAGAGTATATTCAGCTGGTAAAGAGGTCAAAGTAAAGAATACCAAGAATGATTCAGAAATAGTCAACTTCATGTCATTCAATTGAGAAGCAATGTTCCTCATTTCTAACATATGCTGGCGAATGTTACCACCTCCTTGATATTTCATAGATATTAACTTCGACATTAGGGTGCTGGCTCTGGCTTTATGAGAACTGACAAACTGAGCCTCAACTGTATCCAAGAACTCTCTCACCGATCTACAAGGTGGGATAGCACCATGTATGTTCTTAGCGACCCTTGATTGCAAAAGCAACAAGCTCAGTCGGTTAGAATGCTCCCACTTGTCAAAATACACTATTTCATTATGTGTACTTTCTGGTGTAAGAGGTGGTGGTTCAGGTCGCCTCAAAGCCATATCCAGATCCATATACCCCAATGTAAATACAACATTTTCTTTCCATTCAGTATAATTCGAATCATCGAGTAAAGGGATAGAATTTGAGCCATTAAAATAAATTGAACCAGGCACTGCAGACGACAAAAGACATCTATAAGTTGACATGCATTATATGAGACAAACCATATGGAACAATAAACCAAATAAAAGGCTCTTTATGTCTACTAATTCCAAGACAAATACCCGGGGTCATTAGGATACTACTTTGGTAATATACCTAATACGCATATGTATTCCGTCTTAACTTTATCTAGTAAAACTAGGAAATGTAAATCCAAACTATAGTTAAGCATAACACCTTTGGGTGTAAAATGACAGAACTATGTAAGGATCTATTTTCCTATTTTACTCCACTTATTCTCTTGAACATAACACACTACCTTTGGGTAATAATGTTACTTCAAATGAGAATAAGTACAACATGAAACACTAATGTGCCTTTAAATCATGCGTAGTCACTTTGGTGAGGTATAACATGATTTAACTAATCATAGGCTCCTTACATTAGCGTTATCGTACAACTTTATGATCATGCAACAAATTAACCTTAGCATAATCTTCTTTTCGAAGCATGGTACATGAATATGAAATAAAATCACACATAGAAAATGAAACATATTAATCACATGAATCATTTCTGCATAATCAACTTAATGCTATCTTAGTTATTCATTAAAGCTCCATAAAACATAATGAATCGGTCCCGTATCGATCTAAAATGATCGAACCAATCCATTAGACGCCTTAAATGGGCTTAAAACCACATAAACCAGCATCCTCTAGCTTAGAACCGGTCCCGTATCAGTCCTAAATGGACCGAACCGGTGGAAAACTAGATGAACCGGTCTGAAAAAGGAAAGAACCGGTCTCAAACAACACTAAATCAGTTCGAAAAAGCCCGTATCGGTTCTGAAAATGAATGAACCGGTTTTAAAACCAACTGAACCGGTCTCTGGAAGGTCTGAATCGGTTCCAGAAGGTCCGAACCAGTCTCAGAATGTCTGAACCGGTCCTGAAACGGATCGAACCGGTCCTGAAACGGACCGTATCGATTCTGTTTTAAAATCAGACCAAATGGATACGGATCGGGTCCGACCGGACCCGACCCGATCCGAAATTTTAAAACAAAAGGTGGAAAACGGGCGGACGTCGAGCGGATGAAAAACGTTTTAATTTTTTTTTTTTTTTTTTTTAATCTTTATGGATCCGGGTCGGGTCAACATGACCCGACCCGGGTCCAACCCACCCAGCCTTCCGCCCGACCGTCTCCCTCGCTCGACCTGCGGTTTCTGTCATGCGAAACCGCCGCTCGTCTGCCCTACGCCGAGCGGCGGAATCGCTTCCGGGGGGGCTTGGGTGGGCGACGGCAGGGGCTCACGGCGCCGTCCGTCGACCGGTTAGCAGCCGGCGGCCCTCTGATCTGCCGTCGCCCTCCCTGCTATCAGACCTCCGGCGCCCCTTTCTGGTTCAACGGATGGCTGAAGAATGCCGCCTGAAGGCCCACCGACAGGCCACCCAACGGCGTGGGTGGCCGCCGGCGGGTCGAACCAGCACGGTCGGTAAGTCGGCCGTCGCCTAATGGCCGACCCACGCCTGCCTAGCTCCGGATTCCGGCCGTCCATGTCCCTTCCGTCGCCTGCCCCTCTGCCTCTTTCAATGGAAGACCGAAGCAATCACATTTCCATCTTTCGTGGCTGCCACAGACCGTAAGGGAGCCATCGGGGAGGGTCGGGGAGGGGTTCGAAGGAGGATGGCTTCAGGCCGTCCGACGCTTTCCGACGACAAACGCCTGCCCCGACTGTTCCAAAACCGAAGTCCACAGCTTCCATCACCCACGCGATGGATGCCGTCGCCCTAATTTCTCTGCCCTATTCCCTTTGCGTGAAAAGTGAAAAACAGTATGCAAAGGGAAAAGCACAGCGATGCGTGGTTGTGGGCCCATAACCCATTGTTGGAGCTTTGCGATGAACAATCTAGATAGCATACAAAACAGAAAAATGCAGAAATCGAACAAAATAACATTCATGATTCATGTGTGTGTTTCATAGAGGGCGGAAGAAGAACCTGTAGAGGCGACCGCCGACTGAATGTCGGCGGCTGTGGGAAGAACGGCTACAGTCCCCATATGCTCGCTCCCCAACGGCGGTGGTGGCGGCGGCGGCAGTGGGTTTCTCTCCTCAGCCATAGCAGCCCAGTGATGGGAACAGGCAATTGACGTATGGCTAAGGGGACCGATTACCCAAACCGGAATAACTTGATGTGTCTCTCACCAGCACGAGACACGTATTTATACTTAGGGTCCAAAACGGATATGGACCCTATCGACACAGGACTATCCAGATGAGGAAATCCCAACAGGGCCTTCAGCTCTCGCTTGAACGGTGGAATAACTTTCTCTCTTACCCGATCAAAGCAAGGCTCGCTCTTGCTGTTAAGAACATGATTATGGAAAAATATGTCCCGTCCTTTGTTTGCATCATCCACAGAACAAAGCAGAAAACGTCCGGGCCGAATTAGAATTACCAACTCTCCGAAATATCCACTGTATGATTATTCCGAAGAAACAACCTCAGCTTAATGCCTGCCAGCTCTTTCTTGGAGTTTAGTTTCCAAAAAGCTGAAAAGCAAAAAAGGAGTACTTATTTAGGGTGAAGATCAGATAAAATTCATGCAACTTTCCAGTTGGACAACAGGACAAACCAAATCAACAGATAGAAATCAATTTGCTTTGCTAAGAAGAATATCTCGTTCATTATCAGACGAAGCAACCTTGCCTCGAAGTACAGAGAACTTTCAAAAGGTCTGAAAATCACAAAGTACCAAAGCAGCTGTAATATCTACAAGGTCAACCTTGGAAGCTACTGTGTTCTGTAACTTGGGTAGTTAATTTTGTAATAGGTTGCCTTTTATTAAAAGTTACCGTGGACTGGTTACTTTAAAAAGAGTCAGATCCAACTCCGCATGTCCACATTTCTCAATAAATTTCTTCAAAAACAACGTATTTGCCAGAGTAGTACATAGATCCTGAGACCATCAGATCCAGAAAGGCTGCATTTGGTAACAATTGGGAGAATAGTATTTCATAAATATACCCAAATGCCCCAAGAAAACCGAATATGTAGTCTAGATCTAGATAGTTTCATCATAATCTTGATAAGAAAAGATCCAACCTGATTGTTAAGAGGAAGAAAAAGAGAGCCAGAGAAAAAAAATGGAAATTCATTAACAGAATTGAGCCTTTGCCTCATGGCCTTTCAGCGGAAAGAGAAAGAGAGAGAAGACAAAGAGGGATGGCCTTTCAAAGCTGCTTTTTGATAAAAATGACCCACATTTCCTTTTCTATAATGGAGCCTTGTGGGCCACATGGCACGTTATTAGAGGACAGAGCGTGTCATATGCATTGAGAAACAATATGCTCTCAAACATTATTTAATAGTTTTCTGCGCATCCATTTATTTAGTCTAAATTTGGACTTGTTCGTGGGAGCGAATTGATTGTTTATCTTACATGATCAGACTGATATGTTTACTGTTCACTTGTTTATTGTGTTGATGGAGAGGGCGATTGGGATTGGGGCCATGATTGAACAAGATGAAGTGAAAGAGTTGGGGGCAAGAGCATGAGGACAAAGAAGTAAGGGAGACAGGCTGCTCCCCACACCACAAATCTGGACAAACTCCAATCTTGTTAACCTTTGCCTTACTCCCTCGCAGGTGTATGGTGTAGGCCTATAGTCTAACGCTTCTCTCTCTCTCTCTTGTAATGTACTCACTTCTGGACTTATCTAGATAATTTTAATATATCTGTCACTCATGCACCAAGTATTGAATTAAAACTCTCTCTCTCTCTCTCTCTTTCTTTCATTTGCTTTACCATTTCTTCATTGTTAGTGTGATTGTAAGACTACCATATATGTATATATACATATATAATATTATAATATGGTATTTTTTATTAGGAAATTGGAAGATAGGAAATGAATTGGCTGATTCAATCAACTTCTCAGCACTATCTTTTGAAGTTCTTTTAAAATATTAGGAAGGGGTGGACACCTAAGATGCCCAATGGCTACCTAATGATCCCTATGCTCTTGCAAAAGCTAAAGCATGATAGGCCCCCGGGGACGGGATGGGTTACTAGCTTTGGAGTTTTACACCTTCATGGCAAAGTCTTTCCACCCAAGTGGAGTATCTGCAAGTAAGAAACTAAAAAGAACTGGGCAGATCTGTGTGATTACCAACTCGAAACTCGAAAATGGAAGCACTACTATGAGTGAAAACTGTGATCCAGATATTAACCATATCAAGATGTTATACGCCGTCTACAATATCCAAATTAATGCGAATCAAATATATTGCAAGTAAATGTGGCATCATGGTTTCAGAAGTGAGATTTGAAATCTGAATCCAAGATCCAAGTTGTGTGGAAACTAACGTTGTAAATATCGGTTTCATTTGGTACGGAGAAAATCTTAGAAAACGACGTCCATCGTCTACATGCACGAAGCCGTATCGGTGGTTTTTATTTTAAATTAATAATTAGCTAATAAATAATTTAAACATTTAATAAAAAAGAGTATTATATTCTCAACTCTCTTATAAATTCTAGGGTTAGGCTGGAGATGTGAAAGGATTGGATTTCGAATCAGATATTCAACTAAATTGCTTTGGAAAAGTCGGATATGAAAAAAAAAAAAGATTTGATTAACAAATCGGGATTAGACTCAGATTTAAGAAATAAGATACAGTTGGGTCAAAATTCAGTTTTGAGGCCACATCAATTTTGATATATTTGAAGCCACATCAATTTTGATATATCTGAAGATCTCACCATGTGATGTTAGGGGAAGGGGAAGAAAGGAAGGGGGTAGGACTAATCCTCCTGCTCACCCCAAAGGATATTTAAGATGAATTTTCATATGGAAATCCTAATTCCTTGTCCAAAAACTGTATTTTTCACGTCCGTACATGGGCCATCCTTCTTTTGGAAGCTACACATAATAATGTCAGACTACAGATAATAATTAGACTAAGGCCATTATGATGACCTAACGAACACCGTAGACCTTTGCAGGAATCCAATTTTTGTGACTAAATTATTTGATAGGGAAAGAAGTTCACAAGCTTGTCAATATTGAATCACATATCTCAACGAACCATTCTGAAAAAAAGAAGGATATGAAAAAAAAGAATGAGTATCCAATTAAGAAATGGGATCAGATCCGGACTTCATTCGATCAGCTCAGATCTGGACTTCATTTGATTGGATCGGATTCAAATATACATAAATATTCGACAGGACTTGGATTCAAATTCACATTAGGTTTGGTTTTAAATAAGTATTTTATATGCAATGCTCTTACCTTTTGAAAACCAGTCAGATTTGGTTCAAAATTCAATTCCGATTCAGGTATGAATGTAAAAATCAGCTTTGGAAGATGAAACCAGATTTTGGATTCAGATTCAAATATGACTTTTGGGTTTATATCAAATCCTAATATGTGAACATCCAAAAAAAATATATACAAGTACATCTTACTCGAATCCAACCCAGACATCCTTAGATAGGGCCTAGGTATTTTTTCAATGGTACCTTTCTTAATAGGGTCTTTGTTTCACTGTTTTTAGGTAGAAAGATGATGACCAAGTCTCAAAGGCACTCCTTTAGTGACCCTAGATGACCACAACTCATCTGGTTGATAATCCAGAGGTCCAAGGATCGAACCTGGTTGGGTATCAAAAAATGAACAAAAAATATAGACCTTGTGGTTCGACTTATACATAATGGTTGAGAAGTGTAAGAGAGAAAGTTAAGAAGGACGAAAAGAAAAAAAAAAAGTTAAGGTGGTGAATTAACAAAGTAATGTGTTCACATAAAAGAAGAGAGCTATCTAGGGGCTAGGTATCGGTCCAATCAATCACATTACGAACCGACAAGGAGAAGCTGTAGAATTCACAATGCTCCCCCTTTAGTTAAATAGGCCATCAGGTTCATGAGCCCTAACTTGATGATTGAGCGCTTTGAGTCATTTTTCTCCAATAGCGTCGATCAATATCTACAAGCTGTTCACTGCTTTTTATTTAGAGGGTAGTAATTTCTTCTCTTTGAACTTTTTCCTTTAAGTCTGTATGTTTGTCTGGTTCATCACATCTTAACTCAGTGGATTTGTGTTCCTTATGGCATTTATTATAATTTTGCTTTTATCTATTACTAAAGTTTCCTCTCACTAATGCGCAATAGCTCACAATTGATTTCCTGTTATTTCATTCGCCTGCCCAGTTCGTATCTGTGTATCTAATGGCGCTACTGTGCCGATTATCTTCATAAGAAGTGACCATGATTGGATTTCCTTTGGATATAATAGTATGCAGTGAACAACAAGTAGGTGAAGAAGTGCACTATGTGATGTTGTTTTGGCTTGTCAATCATCTCCTTGTAGACTTCCATCACCACCATGCTATCGATGGAGTTATGTAGATAGAAAATTTATACAAAAGTATTCAAAGTTAGGGGGCAGGTGTCCCCTTTGGCTTATATGTGGCTCCCCAAATGCGTCTCTGAATAATTGTCACATTTCCATCCTTGAAAGCAAAGGGGAGCAACAAGTGAGAAAATCTGGAACAAGCTTACTAAGCGCCTAATTGGGTTTGGAGTTTTCTAAAATTTATACGCCATGGTTTCAACTTGCTCGTTTGAGAGGGTATTTGAGAAGAATTAATTGCATGTCACTTCTCACAGATTTTTCTGTAGGAAAGCAATTTTTATACTGCAGACTATCTCTGGTTGGAGCTAACCGACATTTTGGCGACGGACACAAATGTTTCTCTGTATTTTGCCTTCTCTAAATTAAAATTTTTTCCCACCAATCTATCTTTGTAACCCCCAATGCTGCCAACACTGATGTGGGTGGGAGATCCATGATCTGCACCGAACTAGAGGTTTGCCATTAAGAACTCTCTCTCTCTCTCTCTCGCTCTCTCTCTCTCTCTCTATATATATATATATGACCAAACCTAGCCCCGGTACCATGAAAAGTAGTGTGCAACTTAAGAATAACAACAAATGAAGGAGAAAAAAGAACAATATAGATCATAGACCGAAAGAGACATTGGAGTTTTTCAAATGATTGCGTCAACAATTGCGGAGTAGAGATCAATGCGTACACGAATCTAAATTTTTAGAGAGTGAATTACCTATCTAAACCTAATAGGTGATTGGGAGAGGTTAATTGTTTGATTATTCAAGAAACATTTCCAAACTTAAAATCGACGGACTTCTTATGCATTTCCTGCAAAGTTATGCTCAGTGGTGCTTGGCAATAGGAATACAGCGTTAACGTTTCATAAATCTATCTCAAAAATTAAGCCAAATTCATGGAACACTAACGTCAGTGTTATTTTGTTGTCAAATTCCTGCTCAAAGTTACGTCCACAATATTGGTTTACACCAACAAGGTTATAAATGGTTTGTCATTCGTGGAATTCATATATATGTGCATGTCGTCAGAAAGCTAGCTTAAGAGTGAGAGAACAAGAAGCCTTGGATTCCACACTGCTAATTAATTGTTCCGCTTGGTGTTTTTTAGCGTTCTTTTTAGATGGGTAGAGTAGCCCAGGCCGATAGATATGTTACTAGTTCTTATATGTACATGTCATATTCTTCATACTAATCAAACTGATGACAGCATCTGGATTGCTAGTTTCATTGTTGATATATTCTGACGTAGGGATCGATCAGCTAGCATTATAATTGTCTATTTGTTCTGTTATAAATATCAATTCACAAAAAATTGTTGTGATCCCATTGCTCATCCTGTTAAAATCAAAGTGACTGGATGCAAAGTGTGGACTCTTTGGATAAATCCAGGACACCTGAAAAAGTGCATTGTCGGTTAGCCAAGAGAATGTTTCAACAGGCAGTTTTGTTTTTACTTGTTAGGAATGTGTCACATTCCTCACTAACTAATCGGAAAAGAACAGCAGGATGAACGGTTCTGTTGTTGATTTGATCTACTGTAAAATTACTTCGCCAAAGATGATTTCTTATAGATCCTGTTCAATTCAAAATTATTTAATGCAAACTGTGGAAATTTTTGTTCAAACGTAGAAGACAAAACTTGAAAAAGAAAAGATCTTGCTGGAAATGCTAGAGAATGATGAAGTAATCAAATATCTGGCCAGATTCAAGAGTTGGTGGTACTCTCTGTTGTGCTGATTTTACCTTTGGCTTTTTTGGGCATTGGAAGTGATTAATCACAAAGAAGCAAGTTTCTGCAAGTAGACGTTGCATCCTCTGCAACAAAACTTCAAATTGATTAAACTGTTCAGTATCTAATCTTTCGCCCAACCATTGCTCTGTTGACTACATTCACAAACTGCAGAACAACCTGTTGAAAACATCTTGCAGGTATATGTATCCTATAGACCCACCAACCCTCAGCTCCAACTACCAGCTTCTGGAAAGAAATTTGAACCAAACAGTAAAACTACTACATAAGAGGTAGAGGTGAAGGAAATATCGGTGACTTACAGTGTTGGAGAGGCCAATGTATACATGATACCCTTACAACTGTTTATTAGTGAGGTTTTCCTTGGAGATTTTTAAATATCTTTTCACCAAGAAAATCTAAAGGAAGTATTTTTTTTCAAAAAATAAAAAATGTAGAATATATAATAAAAACATGAAGTTATGAGTTCCTGAAACTTTTCTTTTAGAATATTGGCAAGTTTCAAAATACTGCATTAATGCCGCTATATTTTTATGTATGATGTTTTGAATATCACTATATTTTTTCCAATAATAGTGGTTTCTTCTTTTTCTCAAAAATATCTGAAATTTTCAAGATATAATCATTATATTTATGACAATTGTATGTGTGTGTATGCGTGTCTAAAATATGTGAAAGAAGTTGCCTGGGTTATCCTAACAATCAGTTGCTAGGATCTAAGATCTTGGCAACAAATTAATGGGACAACCTTAATTTCCAGTTACAACTCTCCTATTCAGCATCCAATGAGGTGATTAACCTGGAAGTCATGTTAGAATTGGTAAAATTTAGATTTAGTTTCCATATAGGTCCTGACAAAATTAATTTGTACTAGCAACCACCTTCTTTATTCAATTTAAATTATTAAATGTGTTTATCATGTCCAGCTATTTGGTAAAGAAGAAGCTTGAAATTAGTTATTTTGGCGCATCAACAGTAAGGTCATGAATGTGTATTTGCTATTTTATTTGGTATTCCTTGACAAGTGAGAGCTTTGCTTTTACAAGTTTGACCAGCCCATGAACAAATGATCTTGAGTTCCAGTGGCTTCATGTGAAGTTGGGCAGAGGAAAATGGAAAAGACAAAAAAGGATGATAGCTCCTCCCATTTCTTGCAACATATATCAATCTACATGAGAGTTATGGAAAACAATACAGAATTAATACTAAGGCGGATATGAGAAAGCTAAAATTAACATCTGCAATGTATATCACTGTGCGTACATCAAAATTTACTTTGACAATTAAATCAACAGTCAATGGAACATGCAGCTTAGACTGGATGCATTTGAGGTGTTGGAGATCCGGAAGACTTCTTGAACCGTCTGATCCATAGGATGACCTCAAGAAAAATAGCTGCTAGAAACAAAAAGGCCAGATTGAATCCATAGCCAATTTTCCAACTCTTTCCTGGTTTTCCAACATGAATTCCGATGAAGATATTGGCGGCAGCAAGCAAAAGTGCAGTTCTTCCAACCCAATGGTGGTACCAGTTCCAGTACTTCCGGATCTTGGCATCTTTGTGTGGTCGTAGGAAGATGGCTGTTACCTGAAGATGCAGTTAAATCGGTAATCTTTCAAGTAAATTAATTTGGCTTCTTGCACAGGGAACTACTAAAATTTGGAAACAGGCTATGACATGCCTATGGGAGAAAGGTTTGCATGACACTAAAAGGAATATGGAAAGCATCGTTTGAAGGCTGAACAGAGAGAGTTTGCTTCTGATGTCCCATCCTTTCTAGCTATTACCATACAAAACATAAATAAAATTCCCAACCTAAGATATTGATACTTGAACTTTAATCTATTCCATCGACAACTTTGTGTCGACAGATCACGTAAATAATGTAAAATTCTATTCCATAGCCATTGTCGCATTGTCCACCATGAAAACACACTAATGTGTACACAGGAATTTGTGATAAAATATTGCAAGCAAATGAAAACAGAATCTATAGCATGCATGCAAACAAGTAGAAAAAAACAAACACAGATTTCTTGCTGTTGCCATTCACTGTCTTCTAAGTTTGCAACTGAGCCCTGTTGCTTCCACCAAGAGATAGTACCACAGGAGCATAAACATGATTTATTCATGAAAAGACTTGTCCTATTTAAGGAGTCATCAGCTCGAGGTCCTTGTTCAGGTGTCAACAGGACAAACTTTAGCTGGCACTATTATAAGATTTTGTTAGTATGTTGATGAATCAATGGCTCTCCCAACATTATTTTCCCAAAATGTCACCTAATTAGACAAGCGTGCTCAAAGTGAGTTCTTCAGTATTTTCCCTCCTATAAAAACACAGTGCATTGGGTGAGCTCCACAGTTCTTGCCTTCTTGGTGAGTCCCACATGCACATTCTTGTGATGTTATTGGAGGGAAAGGTGTACTCAAAACAGCTTAAATGGAGTAGTTTAACTTCTTCCAATACAGGGGACACATGACACCAGAGATTTTAGAAATTCAAGTAGGGATGTGATCAAGTAAGAAATTCAGATTAAGTAAGTGTCACCATTTATCAGGTTCGGCTTATTTGGACCTTCTGCAATTGGATTTGGATTCAGACTTGAATTTCTGAAATTGAATCCAGATCAAGCAGAAGCAAGATAGGAATATTGCATTAATTGGGTTGGATCCTTATAGATCTTGTATTCATGTTCGGAATTGGTCAACCTAGACTTTATGGTTTATACCAAGCCTAAATCCAGTGGAATTTGGACCCATTTTACCCTACTGGATCTGGCTAACTAAATCTGGTCTTGGCAATAGGCAATCAGCCTGAACGGGGCTGTATCGGCCATAAGAAATTAATCAAAAAGTAAAAGGTACTCGTTAAATATTAATCAATTGATGCACTGGCCTATAAAGGCTGCATTAGACAATATAGGCCAATCTGGCTGAATAGGAGCCCCAAATTGACTGATATCTGGAAGGGCCATTGTGAACCCTTTCTCACACCAGTCTGCTGTGTTGTGGCTGATCTGTGCAGATATTGATAAAGCAGCAGTCCAGAGCTGGCAAAAGCAAGTGGAATGGTATAAAAGTCTTAACACAGCAAAGTCATGAACCTGCTCTTTTCTTTCAGTGTGTTTCTATGCCAAGTGCAATACGGATAAGTACTGGAAGGAAAGAGATAATTGTCATGAGTTTCGATTTTTTTTTTCCAAGTTGACATGTGGACTAACACTGGATGTACCACACTGAACTTACAGTGGCTAGAATTCCAAACACTAGGATCTCATTTGGTACTAGCTTCAAATATGTCTAATTTCCATGATTTTATCTAAATTAGTTGATTACTATCTGAAATTTCTCTATCCAACACAAGAAGACTATTCCAAGAAAATCTTTTCAACTCACAGGAATTCTACATAAAGTTATGGTAATGCTGTCTTATTTAATGGATAAACATGACAAATCAGTAATACATGACAGCAAAAATTCTGACATGAAATAATAATAGCCACGTACCATCCGAGCACGAATATCAAATCAAGAAACTAGAAACTTCACAAGAAATGACAAATGCATGTTAAACAAGAATACAAGATTAAAGGAATGATGAACTGGAAAACTGGCGAAAGAACTTGTATCGCAAAAGCCAGAATGTCAAGCTCTCATCAAAGACCAAGGGTGAATGACCTGAATAACCCAGGATATACAACATTCAGTATAAGATACTTAAGAGTGAAATAAGCAAGTTGGCACATTCTAAAACGGAGAAGCATTTGAGGAAAACCGAACCACCAAAGGAAATACACCAAATTCAGATTTTTTCAAATGAATGAAACATGCCAAATGAGGTCCAAGAGAAAGAGAACATAACAGACCTGAAGAACAGAAAGCACAAAGACAAATATCCCTATGCCTCTGTGTGTGGGAATATTGACCTTCAACTTTTGATACAGCACACCACCAGCTATCACAGTTGCCAGCCCAATAGTAAATCCTAGACATTGAATTGCAGCATGAAGGTAATACCAGAGAGGGTCCCACTTTTTACAGTATCTTGCAATTATAACTCCTATAGGGAGAAGCACCCCCCACCCAAGTATAGCCAAAATTCCGTGGCTCCTCTTCAGTTGGCTGGGATAAGATGAGGCAGATAAGGTACCTGTAGGACAATAATTTAATGAATAATGCGTCTAGAATATGGCTTCATCTGGGAGCAGGAGATGAGATAGGGATGGAAATATAGTTGAAGCAGATACGTAAGATGGAGATGAGTGTGGATTTGTTAACATCCTCTTTAAGAAGCAGTGGAAAATGACCTATCTCCACTCCTATCTTCACATTTGTCGATATCTATATCTCACAAATCCATGCTTTAAAATGGCTGGAAGAATAAAAATGGTTTACAGAGGACATGTGACATATATAATGAACCTTTTGCATGCATGGGATGAGTTGCAGGCCATGCTGATCTATCTTGATCTGCAAATAGTTGTTAATGATCCAACAAGTACTGTACTGTATAGTCGCTTTATATTGTTTAACCTTTAGAAGCCATTTGAAAGATAATTTAATTAAGAAAAAATAGCAAGAAGAGAACATGATCAATCTGGTTGAGAAATGGTCATAGAGAATAATTTAAAAGCACACCAGTTGGTTATTTTTTTTAGCTTTTTGGTTATTAAATGCCAGTCCAAGAGTAATTTAGTGAAGAAAAATGAAAAGCAGTTGGGATTAAGCAATGGAAAGTACGAAGTGACCTTGTTGTGATATCTCTCTCTCCCTCTCTCGATCTCTCTCTCCCTCGCTCTATACTCACAATCGGCTCTTCCCGACAAGTTTCAAAATGGATTTGTGCAAATCACATTTCCAAAGACTGTAACTCATTTTCTCTTTGTCTTAACCCAATGTGACAGCTGTTGTTGTGATCAGTTGTATCATGGAGACATGTTCTTGTTGAAAACATTATAGTGAGAAGGTCCTGTCTGATACAGATTTTGAACTTAAAATTGATGGCAGCGGAAAACTATAATCTAACATGCATTTTCTATTAAACAAGTTACAAGAGTGATAGTGGTGTTCTTGATGTATAGAAAATATACAGACAAGTCAAAAAACAAGGATTAGTGGGGAACCTTCATTCACATACACAAGTGTGTCAATCTCCTTATATCCACATACCTTGTTCAATAACACTTCCTTGAACTCCATAAACAATAAAAAAAGGTAAAATTAACTTACCATGTAGATAAAGTTCCCATTGACTGAACAGAAACCTTTGTGAAGAGATACTTGGATAGGCTAAAAGATATGCATATCCTCTCTAAAGATAGGTAATTGTAGTCTTTTATACATACCCATTATTTTGAATTTTTGATCAGGAAAACTGGTTCTTTAATGATATAACACTACAGAATTGATGATGACACTGAATCAATTTATGGACGCATCTTTCTAGTTTTTAAGGAAATATAAGTTATGAGATTTAAGTGTATTTCTCAATGACATATGAATGCTTCATTAACTTTTGGAACAATTATGACACAATATGTAAGTCGAAGGACATCTAGGCATTTATTTATAAGTCAATAAAAACTCAAGCCATCTTCGCTCATAGTGTTTTTGTGCTGTTGCATGATATAAAGCAATTACAAATGTTGAACAACAATAACCAGAGTTACCAACAGCGGAAGTGGGAGCAAGAAGCAATTTAAAAATTCGAAGCTGGGAAGTGAATCAAAAGTAGGAATTAGGGACGAACAAGAAGCAAACCAGTAATAAAACCGTAAGAGGATCATGAAGTGGACTGGAAGCAAATTAGAAAAGAAGGAAGCAAATTAAGAAGTGACCATGAAGCAAGTAGGAAGTGAAAAATATAATTTTCCTTACTACTAAAGAAAAAACTCCCAAGTTTTCAACTCTAAACTTTTTGTAAAATTAAGTTCTAAGTTAGGATTTTGGACGACATGGAATTAAAATTTTTATAAAACAGGATCAGTTCCACCAGAAATTGCAGTAGGAATCTCAATTCCCATGGGGGCACATTTTCCCTAAAAAGGAAACATCCTTCCACTAAAAAGGGAAGCTCATTCCCTTTCAAAGGAATCACATGTCCTTTCAATGGGAAACATGCTTCTGTTGCAATGGAAGCTCGATTCCTTTTTCCAAAATAGTGCATTTCATAACTCCGAAGAAGGGCCTTGCCTTTCTTCTCCAAAGCATGTTTCCCAAGCCCCATGGTGCGTGTGGTACCTGCGATCATCACTAGACCAGACTTGTTTCATCTACGTGTATTCCAGATAATATTTTAAGCACATAATCTTCTTTATATTTCAACTCATTGTTCACAAGTTCATAGTTCCTATCTTTCTCCATTATCATTAGAAAGATCTTTGAATAGTCTGTAAAAGGTCTCTTTCTCATCTTGAATACCCTCATTTTCTGAAGTCAATAATTTTGTTTTGCATACATTGTAGGACAGGAAAAGCAATTTGAAGTACATAAATAAGAAAAATGTGTAAACCGTAAATAAATAAATTGACAAAACACATATGCACACCTGATCAGCACCAAAAATGCTTGAATTTAAAGAATGAAGTGAACCTTTTCAAAGAATGTCTGACAAAGCATTGTAAGAAATCATATATCAAGGGATATGCAAAATAAGAGGACGAAGATTGGTTCTTGGAAATTTACATCACATGGACACACCTGGAACTGGAAGGACACGGCACTCTTGTTCACATGGCTGGACGGCAGGTGCGTGATACAACAAAATTATATTTTATGTTTTTTGGTCTGTTTTGGTATTTCCTGTTTAGTAATTTATATTTTATGAATATAAATGACCAATATAGGTGGTCGTCTGATTGAAATCTTATTATTGTCATACATATATCATATATATACACACACACACGTGTGTGTGTATGTGTATGTATATATATGTATACAGCTATGTTCCACTGCACATGTACCCATGTCTAAACCTGTACCCATGTGACATAGTTGGAAATCCATTCGCCAAGTTCCATACATAATGATTTCAATTTTAACATGCAGACATATTATAGTAAACAATTGAGAAAAGGAAAATGGAAAACAAACCTGCAGAGAAGTCCAACGAGATCGAGATCTTATCAGAATGTTGAGTCAATTTGTTCTGAATAGGAGTATCACTCCCAACAGCAAATAAAAGGTTCTTTCTAGAGACAGGAGCAGAAAAATTCAATTGAAATATGAGGTATATATTGGTCCCTTGGGGAACAACTGATGGTGTGAAGTCAGTGAATTGCAGGTTACCCTGATCAGCAACAACTTGTGAACTGCTTTGCGCACCAAGGTAAAACTGCTTGATGTTTGCTTTATTTTGTGAATCTATCCATCCAACCATTGCGCTAGAGCCAACCATCATTCCATCTTTAGAGAATCCCATGCCGACCCACCCACTTGTATACGGAGCTGACAGTATAATGCTCAAAATGTTGCCTTGAACAAGAGTATACTGCATCCACAAGAAAAGTTGGATGAGGTTTAAAAAATAAAGTCACAGTAGCAAAGCTTTTCAGGGATAACATTGCAAGTATTTAAATCTTGTATTTCAAAAATGTAAGAGATGTACAAAAAAGTATATGAACTATTGATTAATCCAGAAAATAAAATGATTATCAAGGATTCAGACAAACACTTCATAAGTTATGACTGGACCAACTGCTACATGCAAAGAGGAAAAAGTGAACAGGCCTAATTGTTGAAATAGGAACAATGCAATGAAGTGTTAAAGAGGTACCTATGTATTTTAATGGACAACAAGTAACTGAAAGGTTCTATATGGTGACTCAGAAAAATTCAGATGACAAAACATCATTATTTTATAATGCCAATTGCACAACAATCATAGTATATTTACCATACCAGAAAGATTAAGGTATTTGGGAAAGAGATCCCAAACGCTTGGTTCTCCTAAACCATCATCACCCAAAATCCTAGGCCATTAAGCTCATAAAGACTCTACATAATTGATTAAGCAAACTGCTTTAAAGCCTCCAAGCTGAAGGAGGCTAGAGGTCTATACCAGGGGTGTGGACTCTACCACATAGCAGTAGTCGGAGGACTGTCAAGGTGAGTAAAGAGTAAGTGGGGACTGGGGATTTTACATTGAGGAACAATAAGGATAATACATGGTAAAAGTGCATTTCAGGATTGTTTGACATATCCAGGGGACTGGTTCCTCTCATAAATAGAAA
Source organism: Nymphaea thermarum (assembly GCA_011799765.1). NCBI lineage: Eukaryota > Viridiplantae > Streptophyta > Magnoliopsida > Nymphaeales > Nymphaeaceae > Nymphaea > Nymphaea thermarum. The sequence goes on from JAANDH010001154.1 coordinate 18,148, forward strand.
AAAATAATAAGGCAAACAATGCAAACCTACTTAAAAGTGTGAATTATTTGAAATCAATAATGTCAATCTTAAGAGACAAGATTTAATCTAGCAGGCCAAAAGATGTAGGAATCAAGCATTTGAGACAACATGAAAAAGTCATGCTGTTTCAGTAACATGAAACAACAAAATATATCATATAATGTAATAATACTGCCTCAGGGAAAGTCCAAGGCATTAGGAAAGCTGAATCTTAACTTTGACTTCGTGCATTTTTAGGCTTAGCAACAATATTTAGTTAGGATTATTCACTTCAAAGAGGAAAATGAGAGAATGTAAGACTACTTCATAGCCGAAAAATGTTCTAATGGTTTATTCTGAATGTATGGCTATACAACTACACAAGTAAAGGAAGTGAATCCGGTGGCTTATGCTCGACTGTTTTTCACCAAGTTGATTCATCCTCATAGCAACAACACACAAAAATATTCAGGTTTCTGCGTACAAAATCCACAATTCCTCTGTTAAAGACGACAAAAAATCAATTAAATCCTTACTAGCTCTGCTATGTGAGAACCGACCTTCCATCGCTGCAATAATGTCAGCAACAACATAAGGACTACGGGCAATCCTATTTCTCAAAAACTAAGCTAGTGTCTCTACGGCAGTTCAATAGTTATTACTTCGTCACCCATCAGGAATCCATCCCCCTGACGAAGCCTCAAAGTTGGCTTAAAACCTTGTTAAATGAGCACTAGAGCTCAATATCTCTATGTGTTTGTGCGCCAAAATAGCTCTCTCCATCTAACGAAGTGGTCGGATTTTAGGGCCTTCAAGTTGAAGAATGTCATGGGCCCAATACCCAACGTGTATCTCTGCTGACATAGCTACCTGATAGGTGTCTGCCTAAGCCCAGCCCGCCTTTGAAGGAAGAAATAAGAAAACTGATGGGTACCATTTGCAAGACAGAATAAAAGGGAAGACTCTTCCGGTTGGTAAAGGTGCAGTTTAATCGGCAAAGCATATATATATATATATATATATATATATATATATATATATATATATATATATATATATATATATATATATATATAGACAGATTGTTACAAGACTGTCAAACTCATAAAAAAGCAAGACAGAATAAAAGGGAAGACTCTTCCGGTTGGTAAAGGTGCAGTTTAATCGGCAAAGCATATATATATATATATATATATATATATAGACAGATTGTTACAAGAGTGTCAAACTCATAAAAAAAGTAGCAACTGTCTAACTTTTCTGGAAGACTGCATCACACGTTAATCTACGAACCATAGAAACCATGTCGATGAAATGCAAGTGCTCATGATTTGTGGGTTTCTTCATGTGGGTTTGGATGAAGAAATCCTCTGACCTCTTACAGTACAATGTCTGATGTCACCATGATTGGATGGACTCAAGTTGATTTCAGCTCTTGTTTTTCATCTTTTATGTATATAATGTTGTCACGTGTCATAAAGTTGTCATATGGTTAAAATTTTAAAATTTATAGTTAAAAGCATCATAAACCGTGGCTGATGCTAATTTAAAGACTTCTTTTAGCAACAAATCATAAATCTTTGCTAATGCTTCTACTGCATGGTGTTTTTGGCAGCACTTTTTAAATATTGTCATTCAGCAACATTTGGTAGCTAGCTGATTTCAAATATATATATAGAGAGAGAGTCTCATCTGGCTACGTTTATGACCAGCTGTTTTTTTTTTTTTTTTTNCTCTCTCTCTCTCTCTCTCTCTCTCTCTATATATATATATATATATATATATATATATATATATATATATATATATATATATATATATATATATATATATATATATATATATATATATAATCCCAAGAATCGTGAAATGTAGGCATTGTTCCTGTCACTGCACAATTCGACTTTGTTATGCGGATTCAGTACAGAAATGAAGCAACACTTACTCCAAGATTGAAGGAATTCCAAACTGATCTGCAAGTCCACCCAGAGGAATTTAACGAAGGAGCGATGGTATTGATATCCCAAGCGCAATTACCAGTCTGTGCTTCGACCATAATCGCGGAACACAGAAGAAAGCCAATCAGGCCAGCATAATGAGAGAAAGAAGCGGCTCCGCATCTCCCCATCTCCCTCCCGTCGGAACGAACCGGAACCCGAGTACTCTGCCAACCAAGAGGGACTCCAACTGTTTACCTCCTCTGCAAAACCACCAGTTGACTGCTGAAAGCCCAGAAAAAATCCGGGAAAATCCAACAGAACTAGGCACTACAAACCGCAGGATTTTCCACAAATGGTAATATCTGCCGCTTGGGAGGAGAACAGATAAAGGAGGGAAGATGGTCGACTTGGGTTTTCCAGAAAAGTAGGGCCTGCCCCTTGTCTCCGGTTGGTACCGGCTCCTCCCCCTTATCTTTATCGTCCATATGAAGAGACGACGACCATGATGATTGAAATCGTCAACTACCAGCACCGCCATCATCATTCCCGTCATCATTTAGCATCCTCACTACCAACCACCAATCTCTCTCATGGAGTCCCCAAAATAAAGAAAACGGCGAGTCGACATCTCTGAATCTTTTTTTCTTTCATATTCTTCAGATTTGGTGGGGAAACAAGCGCGCGCTCCCCCTCTCTCTCTCGTATTATTTTGAATTTTCGTCCGTTAGGTGAGGATGTAAAGGCGTGCACAGCCTTCGCGGGGAGGGGGCGGTTAGAAGTGGATATGGATCCAGATCCGATCCTGGTTCGGTCTTTACCCGGAAAGCCCAACACCAGGCTAGGGAAGGTCTGACCTGGTTCAGGTGAAGCTGGGGCACAAGCAGTGGCGGAGCCAGAGAGAAGGGGCGCGAGAGAGAGGGTAGGGCCAGAGAGAGGGGCGCTTGGGCCAAACTTAAATTTTTCAAATTTTTACATTAATTTTTTTTTTCCATGGGCTGGGGTAGGGCCATGGCCCATGCGGCCCCCCCCCCTCCCTCCGCCACTAGGCACGAGACCAGCCCGCATCCAGAAGCAGGTTGATTTGAAATGTGCAGATTCTCTCTAGGCTGAGTCTACCTAACTTGGTTAGGTTGTGGATGTGAATGGATCAAACATAGCTATTAAGGCAGCTTACTTACACATTGGTTAATTTGACACGATGTACCACTCGAATTTGAACGTATAACCAAACAATACAAACATAATTACATTTTAATATACTTTTACATAATTGCATGTATTCATGAGCATAGAGAAATCCCACCATTTGAATAAAAAGCTATAACTTCTTTTCTTTTATTTTTCATGCTCATAAGATATAGGATTGCTTGGGGTACTTGAGGGTGACACTTTCAATATGCTTCAACTTACATATTGATTCTCTTCTTTCATGACTAGCACAAAAAGTTGACACTATGAGAATCTGAAATGAAGCGGGCCGTCTCTTGTGCCAACTCCTTCCAACATATATATATTTCATATTTAGTAAGAGAAAACTTATACCAAAACAATACTAGTTAATAACTGGATATGGATGAATTTCCCTAGCAGATTGATTCATTACTTGTATTCCAATCAAATCGAACATCTGGTTTATGTTCATACCCTTAACATCAGCTATAACTTGTGAAGGTTCGGACCGGGAGCTTTAATATGTATTTGATCGATCTTTATGGTCCAATAATCTAGAATAAGCTTTTTGGTAATTAACTTGACCTGGAAGGCATACAAAAAGACTTTGGAACTCATAATTTTCAAACTGTTGAACGTTGATCAAAATAAAAACTTATTCACATTCAAATGAATCAAAACCAAAAGCCACTGTCAAGTTTTTTTAAATCAAAGCATGACAACTTTGTGACTTAACTTTATTAAAAGAACTTCGAAAGATTGATTCTAGAGTGTAATATTAAAAGATTACGAATGTAAGTTGAGGTCCACAGCTTTTAGGGGAGTTAGTTGGGATATCATTCACTATTTTAATATTGACATTGGAAGCTTCTTGAAACCTCCAAATACCTACTATAAAGCATAAAACTTCATGTTTGTTTTACAGTTGCAATAGAAAAATGTTCATTTTCTAATACCAAATCCCCGCCCTTTCAAGGTATATGAGAAAAGGCTTATTTCCCAACTTTACACTATTAAACAAACGCTTAGGTAAATAATGGTGTCCCCCACATTTTGGTCGTGTCCCTGGGTGGCCCTAATGTCGAAGAAAAATAAATATTTCACTTGGTACGTATAATGGAGAAAAAATATTTGAATATAGTTTTATTGTTTCAAAATATATTTTATGCCATAGTTTTGGAAATAATTCTAACATAATCTAGATTCAGATTACTATCTCCTTGGATAAATATTTCACTTGGAAGGTGTGAAAATAAATATTTGAATCCAAAATCCGGTTGTACCATCCGAATCTGATTTTTATATTTATATCTGAATCCAAATCCGAATCTGAATCTTGAACCGGCTTTGGCCAATTTTCAAAATTCAATAGCATTAGATACAAGATATTTGTCTAAGAATGAATTCGGTTTGAATCCGTATCCGAAGCTAAATCCGATCGGATGCCATTTATTAAATCCGAATCCGATCCGATTTCTTAATCGGAGATTAAATTTTTTTTCATACCCAATTTTGTAGGATCGGATCGATCAGATATCTGATTGAAATCGGACATATTGACATCCCTAGGCCTGGGCAGGTAGCAGGTCACCTTCAACCAGCTATGCTACGTCACTTGATAACCACTTCAGAACAAGATGTTATGAAATGGTTATTGATAAGAGATAATTTAGACCAGACAACGATTCATGCCCAATCCGATTAAATGCTGCATCAGGAGTTTTGTCAATGCATGTCTCACAGCAAGCATTTGATCTTATCCGGGTAGCACTGTCTTCAAGCATGCAGACGGACATCTGTATTTTTAATCACATGAAATTACCAGTTTGACAAGGAAGTTAACGGAATATTGTAAGCAAATTCAGAACTTCATAAAAGCCACCTCCTGTCCTGAAATTGAGGATGATTACATGCAAAGCAAACAAGTTCATGCAGTAGACGATCATGCTAAGAAAGATGATATGGGAAAAAGGAAAATGATGATCTTGGTTAAGACAATTAACAAAACCAATATTGTTTCCTGAGACAAATTGAAACAAGAAAGGAAGTTTCTCCCTTTTTTTGAAAAAAAAAAGAAAAAGATATTGATGAGAAGAAACTAGCTAGCCTTTAATCTAAATGAATTTAATGTCTGCCATTATTGAAGTTTCGGTCGTCAAAATTCCTGCAAACCAACTCAGATCTTTACACGTTTATATTAAAAAGGGCAACAAAGAAGTGCACAGGTAGAGTTATGTGCACTTTATTTCGAGATATTGTGCACCAACAAACAACCATTTAATCTAGATTATGTTAGAACTCGGGTCAAAAGTGGTTGATATAGCCAAAGAAACCTGATGGAAATGAAGCATAAAGTTGGGTAGATGGCGTGTCAATTCTGGAACTTGTTTCTTTCTTCTGTTCATGGTTCATTGACAGTTGAATATAATGTACAAAGGGGTTTAGGTATACCTGATCAGCACCATTAATTAATGATATTGGCTCCAATTTGGTAAAATTCTGGGCCCAGCTAACATCTTCTTTTTACCACTCCTGCAAATTAACATATCAGATCTTTGTCTAGGCGAATGGACAAAAACCCTGACTCTGTAAAGCCATTTACAAAAAGAAGGAAAACCACAAAACGAATTGTGCCATCTTCTTCTTTCTCGCTACACAACTCTTCCTTACAGTGGCGGAGCCGCCTTGAGACATTATTATCTTCCTGTGTTGAGACGCCACATAACATAATTTTTAGTGTATCAAAAGTTTGTCTCTCCCAAGTTGGGAAAGCTGTCTCGTGCCAAATGTATCAAGAAAAATCATTTCTTTATGGACCGTCCTTCTGCCTCTTTAGGGGGAAGTTGATGCAACAGCGCATCTTCTCTTAAGGGGTGTTTGGTTGCCCGGATTTGATATCCAGGCGCAGGTATGGTGTGAGGCCCACCTCAGATTCGCAGATCTACCAAACTGCAGATTTTACATCATGGGTTGAGGATTTTTTGTAATTCATGCGTCTTTCAAACAAGGCATTTAAGATCCACATTCAGATAGTTAGTCTGAAAGTCTTAAGATTTTAGATCTCATGTCACATTCAATCGAAGGTCCATGCAAATACAGCATAGGCTGCCTTCAACTCGATGAAGCATACCGCACCTTTTAATTTAATGGCCCAGGCGATCGTAGCACCCATAGGAATCGAAAAGAGGATGTGCTAGTTATGCACCCGCTCTCGACCAGCTATGCTACATCTTTTAAAGCTAGTTGTTTTCATTGTCATGATTCTTGCTTTGCATCACAATTTCCAATCTTGCGAGCATCATCATCAATGCCATAATTTGCCATCAATGCCTTTAAAATTTTGAAGACATCCGGCTTACTTCACAGGGATGGCGGGCAATTTGCAAGTAACAATTTGTTTAGTTTTAATTGGTGCTTACCTACCTCAAGGAAGCATCTTCACATAAATCCTGAAAAAATGTGGTGTTTTCACTCTTGTTGGTTGTGTGTGTATATATATATATATATAATAGAATATGCTGCCTCAACAACAGATGTTGAATCGGCCGCCACAATTATCGTTATAAACCAATAGGAGAAAAGTAGAGTAGGAAGAGTTTCATCTATGACCATCCTTTATATGAAAGAGTAGGCAGTGGTTGGTTGCCCTGAAGACGCGGGCTGCCTTCTCCCCTACTAAATGATGTCATCATATTCTAACGACCTCCTTTCCAACTTGCATTATTAATACTTTTTCCCACTTTAATATAATTTTGTTAGCAGCCATTGAAAGACTATTTTAGTACGTTGATTTTATTTTAAGTCATGCACAACAGCCTTTAAATTTAATTAAGGACCACGCGTTGGCTTACTATATGTGTGTGTTTGTTATAAGTGGGCTCTTTTAAACCTTATTTGGCCCGCTTCCACAAGTCTTTGACCCGTCTTTATTGAATCTTTAATATAGTGAAAACATTCATCAATCTTTTGGGACCATGGATTAGATGAAAAGTGTTAGGCACTTGACAAACCATCACCCATGCTTATCCCGCAGTAGGCCATTGGCAAGCCGTGGCCATGAGGCTCTTTCGTAATCATGTCATTCTTCCAAGTGTATCTATTTCTATACGAAATCTAGGTGGGGGAAGACTTTTTTTTGGAGATAGTCCCCAGTCGAAACCAGTTGCCAACTCTATGTCATTAAACAAGGCGGTCGACCATCACCCTACTCAACGATGAGTTTTTACTTGCTCACCTCCACGTGACCCTAAGCGGTTATGGCTGTGAATTAGCCCTATCCCACTCACACCCCATGCACATTAAACGCTAAGTGTGCGAAGCTTATAGATGGATTTACACTTTTTAAAGGGACTGATGACCATGATGCATTTATATGCTTCATTTTTCCACCACCGCACTGTATATTCCAATTGCATTGCTTTTTGCTTGACTCAGTGTTCGATTGGATTCCACTTGCTTTCTAAGCAATGCTCAAGTTGGCTAAGTAGCATTCCATATTGCTGGCTTGGCAGAATGTATGTATAACGAAAGATTGCTAATTTGATGAAAAAAAAAAATCTGAATAGGCTAGGTCGAGCGTGTAATAATAGGAGATTCTAATGTAATGTAATGTAATGTAATGAAACTGGAACTATAAATGTACATCATCGAACAACAGAGAATATGAAACTGTCTTATGCCACATTAACTGGGCTGAGGTTAATTAGTAAACAAAAGCAATTCTAGCAAACGCTTGCTCAGCTCGATGATCTTCATTATGGTGGAAAGCGTCATCACCTTCCATGACGTGGATGCAAGTAGTGTCACTGATGGTTGATCTCTAGGGATGCGACTCATAGTTGTTCACTGACGGCCAAATTTAGCGATGCCTTTAGTGACACGAAACACATCTTTTTCTCAGTAGAATGATAAGACGGTACGTCCGGTTAAGACAATTTCTTGCACAAGCCGGCGTATGATTCCACATTATGTGAAATAAATGTTGTTTCTACATCCATGTCTGCCAGATGTTCATAACGCGGTTATCAGTTTCGCCCATGGAAGTTGTATTTGGTCACAGAAAATACTTTTTTTTTTTAACATAAAAAAATGTGATAAAAAAACAGGTTTTAAAAAAAAAACTTAAAAACGAAAAAATGTACTTTTAACGCATTTTTTTTACTTTTTTCAGTTTTTAATACCATAAATTTTTCTATTTTTTATTTGTTCCAAATCTACTTAGCTTTTGATGTTTGTGTTACTGGTTTCTCACTTATATTTTTCTCTTATTTTTAATTTTTTTAATTAAAAAAAAACTACAATATTTTTTCTATTATTTTTTCATTTTTTTCAAAGTCACTATATTATATCTGAGAAAAACCTCGCCATTATTTGTGATTATGCTTACAATCGAGTATTCTTCAACTCCATCGAGTGTGCAGCATATGCACCATCTTTTGTGAGGGTTCGAATTGAAGACATGCAGCCACCGGTCCACCCTAACTTCATCACACTCCTTGGAGCTCATGAACTCTTATTTGCATCATATTAAAAGAATATATATATATATATACAAATTAAATATTCCACAACTGAGTTGTCTCAACTGCTAGCTATATAGGCTGGATTTACGATATTTAAAAATTTAAAAACAAATTTTACGCATAAAAACAAAAAAAGAAGCCGGAAGCATACGGTGGCGTGGGCTCCACACGCTTCCTGCCGGCGGGCGAGGAGAAGAGGACTTCGTCCGTCACGCAATAGACAACCAGCGGGTCCCCCGCTACCGCTAGACACCAAAGGCGGCAGATCGAATAGCGACACTTCGTCCAACTCGTCCAGCGGTACGTTCTCCCATCATATCTCTCTTATTACAGGAACGTGCCTATATTTTTTAATAATTACAGAAAAGTTAACGCTCCAGTTTTTTTCTTTTTCTGGCGTTTTCAGGTGCACGTTATGACATGCGTGACCCATACCGTGGACCGGCGGTGCTTTACCGGCGTCGGCCGCAAACGAGGAAAGGCAACCGAGTGGACGGCCGTCGGCCGCCCTCCGGGGCAGCTAGAGCTGGGCCTAACCGGCAGGTCCAAGAAGAAGAGCGCAGCTTCATTGATGGACTCTCTAAGTAGGATGTTTAATATATGAAAAGCACGGAAAACATGCGTTCTTATCAATTTAACGACGTAAAATTTGGGAGATTTTCTTTGAACTATACATCAAAATACATAAATTCAAACACATAAAAATTATCTTAAACCAATATCGGATCCAATCAATACACTTAGATGAAATAAAAGTTGGTGTTTATAAAGTTGTAATCTAAACAGTTGTCTCGCAACTAACAAAGCTAAAACAACTAAAATTATTCATACGCATATACAACAACTTCTTTTGTATATGATAGTTTTGACACAAAAAATAATGACCAAAACAAAAGGCAACATGGTCAATTGTAATTTAAAAAATAAATATTAATAAATAGAATTTATTGTTTAATTTTAATATCCTCCCACAAGTTAATGGGGACAAGGCTGGAGATAACTACGGCCAGAACATGGGGCCAGCTGTCTGTTGGGTAGTCGAGGGTCTAGCTTGTAATGAGCTGACCCTAGCCAAAATTTACTTTTTAGATCCACTAAAAACCGAGCCTGGCCCGGTCTGGCCTGTCTGCTTATAGGGTCTAGTTAGGTTCAGGTTGATGGACTGGGTCAATTGCCCCCGATGAGGACCCCGAATACGAGTTACTTAATTAGAAATTGTTAAGATTGTCAGATACATTGTGGTTTTGAATATATATTGGATGTTTTTATTTTCAACAAGATTGTTATATCTAAATGAACATTTATTGAATGAAATATGATAGCAGATTTTTTAAAATAGTGTGACAAAGATTTTTGTCCAGTGGATCAAGACCCAAGCAATTCTAATTGAATTTGGTAATATAGATACATTGTCCAACCTCTTCTATGCTTAATCCCACCTACAATTGGGCCTGAAGGTAGGCAGATCCGATGTATAAAACACTAGCGGAGCCAGAAATTTTTTCTGGTGGACGCACTCATTCAATATCTTTAATTCCTTTGAGATAATTATATGTACAACAATCAAATATATCAACACATTAACATATATATTAAACTTATTTTGTGAGGCTGGTGTAGGCAACTGCCCACACCAGCCACCATGTGGCTCCGCTATTGCTATAAAAGGCATATTTGGCAATTCTAATAAATTGTTATTGAAATGGGGCAGAGTATTGTAACAAACTGAAACATTGTTCCATGAAGCTGCCCCATTTTTAGAGCATCAACTTGTTACTGTTGTCAAACAGATCCTAAGGCCCCGGTGGATTAACAGATTGGCCCGGCCTAGCCCACTGCCCAACCCTTGGGTTAAGCAACTTCACAAGAAATTCGGCCAAGAAAATTTCATTTTTTGGGAAAATCTAGGGAAAAGGAGCAGTGACAAACAATTTCAGCAAAGAGCATATGTGAATGTGCAGGAAGAAATTGCTATTATTGCAGCATCTCCAATAGGGAATCTCAGCTTTATCCTCTTTTTCAAGGTTCCATTTTATGCTTATGAAGTATCTCAAATGCTTAGAAAGTTTGGATTTTTCCTCAAAGCGAATGAGCATATTTTGTCCTAATTAAGCCATTTTGGCTTAAATCCAAACATTAGTGATGTTCCTAAACCCCGTGCGCCCAACTTTGGAGAAGCACAAGCTAGCGTTTCTCGGTACTAAGGATTCTAAATCCCCATCAAACACATTTTATGCTTCCAAAGGAATTCAATTTCTTTGTCCTAATTAAGCCATTTTGGCTTAAGTCCAACCATTAGTGATGTTCCAAAATCCGGTGCGCCCAACTTTGGAGAAGCACAAGCTAGTGTTTCTCCGTACTCGAGCTAAGGATTCTAAATCCCCATCAAACACACTTTATGCTTCCAAAGGAATTCAATTTCTTTGTCCTAATTAAGCCATTTTGGCTTAAGTCCAACCATTAGTGATGTTCCAAAATCCGGTGCGCCCAACTTTGGAGAAGCACAAGCTAGTGTTTCTCCGTACTCGAGCTAAGGATTCTAAATCCCCATCAAACACATTTTATGCTTCCAAAGGAATTCAATTTCTTTGTCCTAATCAAGCCATTTTGGCGTAAATCCAACCATTAGTGATGTTCCAAAATCCTGTGCACCCAACTTTGGAGAAGCACAAGCTAGTGTTTCTCCGTACTCGAGCTAAGGATTCTAAATCCCCATCAAACACACTTTATGCTTCCAAAGGAATTCAATTTCTTTGTCCTAATCAAGCCATTTTGGCTTAAATCCAACCATTAGTGACGTTCCAAAATCCCGTGCACCCAACTTTGGAGAAGCACAAACTAGTGTTTCTCCGTACTCGAGCTAAGGATTCGAAATCCCCATCAAACACATTTCATGCTTCCAAAGAAATTCAATTGCTTTGTCCTAATTAAGCCATTTTGGCTTGGATCCAAAGAATATTGGCTATGTTCCAAAATCACACCCAAATTTGGAGAAGCAAACGCTAGTGTTTCTCCACATCCGAGTGAAGCCTCTTCATTTAGGAGGCATTTGTCTACTTAGGACATGAGATCCGAGCTGATTTGAGATAACTGTGGATTTCAGGTCCAAGGATTTGCAGTCAGACGCCCTCTCATCAGCCTCAAATCTGAGGATTTTACTATATCATGCGTATCTCAAATCTTCTTTTTAACAGTAAAAAAATTTGTGAAACCAGGTAATTGTTTGAACTTTGGGTCTTATATAAAAAAAGATTTCAAATCAGCCTTTGATTTGAGATTCAAGTCCATCAGAGGCATTTAGTTGCCCCTGATCTAAAATTCTCAGGATTTGAGAACAAAAAAATTATGATCAAACCCTACCCTTTCAATTTTAAATCATGAAAAAAAGTAAAATAAAGAGTTTTAAGTGTGGATCTTAGGTCTGGTCTAAGATCCATAGTAATTTTGATGAACTTCGCGTTTTACCATATATCTTTTGTCACATCAGGAAAAACATGTCATGCCATATAGGATCTACATCAAATCCATGGATTTCATTAGAAGCTTCCTCAATGACAAGAATAGGGGCCATCTAGAATTGCCTAGCATGGATGACTATGGCAGCTAGTGGCTGGGAGTTGGTTTCAGTAACATCAAGAGAGAGAGAGAGAGAGAGAGAGAGAGAGAGAGAGAGAGAGAGAGAGAGAGAGAGAGAGAGAGAGAGAGAGAGAGAGAGAGAATATTTTTGTTTTCATTTTATTTCCCATTTGTATTCATTGGTTGGAGTTTTGTTCGGGAAATGGCCAGACCGGCATCGCGCACGCAATCGTAGTGCAGCCTAGTAAAAGAATTATCAGGCAGCCATCTGCTGGAAATGGTAAGAAACTGAAATTCATGCTAATCACAGGCTCCCCAATAGGAGCCTAAGTGAACTTGGAATGATATCTAGCAGTGGATAGAGCAAAATTTTCTTAAAAAGCATGGTTTAACACCCAAATTTCGTCTTAAACCTGGTTTTGGTGTCAGTGAATGTGAGAATAGAAGTCATAGTTGGCAAACCCATGGCTCGGACTTGAATCGGAGGATAACTGGGTCACTGGGTTGACTTGTTGATTCGGTTGAGTATTCAAATAACCATAATGCATTTTTACAGAAGCTGAATCAGGCAATTTCCGATGAATCAGGGCGAGTTGGGGGTGGGTCAGACCAAACCTTCACTCATGGTTGGATTTGTTGGCGATCCAAGCTGACTCATGCGATTCCGGAGAACCCAACTATGGTAAAAACTGTACATATACTTACAGGCAAAGAATGTACGCGTTACTTAAGTTGTATTTTGCAATAATCAGCAAGACAAGTTGCTCTTTGATATTGTTAAACGCACACATACACCTATTATGGTTTACCAAAATGATGGATAAGATTTTACTTCATTTTGTGAATGAAGTTGGGTTTTTTCTTGCACAACTTTCCACTGCTACTAAAGAAAGAAGAGAAAGAAGTCATCATCTCACTAATTAATTTTGATATCTATAATCGAAAAGCTCTTTAATTTCAATATGGTTAATAACCTACTAGCTTTTTTTGGTTATGCTTAAAGTATTCAGTTGAACTTACAAGCTTTCAATGTGTGAACTTGTCGACAACATATTTTAGTCATTTAATTACATTAACCAAAACTTAAATTGGCGATAACCCCTAGTTTTGGTAGACTCACCGCTCTCCTCGTCCAATTTTCATAGAGTACATGATATGCTTTCGGTAATTTATGACGGTTTAATTTACCAATCAAATGGCAAATGGCAAATGGACGCTTTTACAAAATTTCTCCTGCTTCAATTACTATAGATGACATAGGCATACGTCATTTTTTAGTTAGGCAAAAACTCATTATACAACGCATAATAAACAAACAGGTTTCCCATAGGGAGGTTCGCCTGTCAAGTCACATCTTGGAAAATGGAAAGAATCACACATCCTCATCTCTTGTTGCTTTCCTCCGGCGCCCATTCATTGTTGCTCCTAATTGGAGACAGTCTATCGCCAAGGTGGAGGGCACGATGTGATTATATATCTCATTCACCATTTGACTTGCCGGATTGCGTGATCTGTTGTCATGATTTGCCACTATAATGAATGCCATCACTACCAAGTTTCATCCACACTATGGGGCTGTTGGAAAACAGCAACATTATATTATATTACTGTGTCATGCATCTAACCTAAAAATTAAATTAGTTAAATTCATTGGATACTTTTAAAAGTGTTTCGTGAATCTACTACACTTTCAAACGTAGAAGCATGAAACAGTAACAGTATTCTTAAACAGACCCCAAGTTTCACTTCTATTATGACCAAATTACTAATGAATTTGAATCTAGATGCAAACATGAGATCAACATCTACACAATAGATAAAATAATTTGTAACTGTTTCATACATCTATCCCAAAAGGTTGAGGCAGATTTGTAAAGCATTTTTTAAGGTGTTGTATGAATCTGATTCAATCTTTTAAGTCATATTTATAAAATTTTACATGAGAGTTGCAGATTTTACTACTCACTGTAGATCTTATTAGATAATACATGCTGCTGAAATCTAACGTTTGCTTAAACTGCATATATCATATTGTTGCATGGGTTTGCGTGCAGCCTCTGATCACAAGGCCTTGGAAAGCAGCGAATCTCCTTCAGAGTCAGAGTGAACACTGCTTTTGCTGTCATGGTTTTCCTTGCTGGGTGCTAGCTGTTGGGGCTCATTTGTTTTTTTTTACTAACTTCTAGCAAATGTGTCCAAATTAATTTAATCAATTGTTTGTTTAGGCATGTGCAATAATACAATGAGTTTTTATTTATGCTCGTTAGCCATAATCTAGTTATTTTCATAAACCCCTTCATATAATAGCTTAAATTGCAGATATGGCTTTCTTACTTCCTTTGGTTTCGCTATAGAGTGCGACAAGTCTCTTTTCTCTTTTGGCCGAAGGTATCATTTTCCCAAAAGCATCATAACAAAGAGCATCTATTAGGAATCTGCTAGTAACTTTTTATAAAGAATATCTAGTCACAATCTGCTAGTAACTTTTTTTTCCCACTGATACAACAATTCATGAAATTGTGTAAAATTAACGCATTTGAGAACTAAATGTGTCGGGTTTCTTTTTTCCAAAATTTGTCGCCTAAATTGTATTTCAAAAATAACCTACATTCTTTTTTCTGAATAGATGCTGCTGGGGGTTAGGACCTCATATTTTTTCAATATGTAACAAAAGAATGGGGAAGGAGGCATTTGGCATAACAGTTTACATCTGATTCATTCATCTTAGAACATGGTCCGGTCGGCTCTTTAAGGATGCATTTGGCAAAAAGGAATACTAACACAATTATGTCGAATTGGAACGGATTCATGAAACACGGTGTTATTGCCAAGCTACTTTTAAATGTCTTTTTTTTACTTCATTTGATCTTTTAGAAAAAAAAAGGAAGAGAGAGCAACAATACTATCAATGGCAAGATGCATATTGCAAATTAAACTACTTCTGCTCACTAGCAGAGCCAGAAATTATGATTGGTGTGGCCGCTAATTCAACAAGTTTTATGCTTTTAAGGGCCCTATAGATGTATATAAACATTGAAATATATCAAATTGCTAATGTAAAACCAAATGAACTTTATGAAGCTGGTGCAGGCAATTGCCGACACCAGTCACCATGTGGCTTCGCGACTGTTTATGCTTGTCACACTGATCATAGTAACTTATTTCATCCAGTACTTTATACACTCAATTTTTTGAAGACTAAAAATCACACCAGCATGGATTAGCTAGCTAGCGGGTTCATAGATTTTCAATTCAATATATTGCACGGCAGACCTCTTATTAGTGTCCTCAAACTGATTGTTTGTTAGCTCATCAAAATTTAGGTACCATTCTTTGTAGTAAACGGGTAATTGAACAATCTGCTTCAATGCAAAAGTAAAGCTGAGCGAGTATAAACAAAATTTTGAATAAAAGAAGCTTAAAAAAATGGATTCCAAAGTATGAATATGTTTACTTTAATTTCTTGTGGAGGGCGGTGCAGGAGTTGCATCGCAGCTGGCTTGGCTGCCTTCTCTTGTCGTCATCGTAGCTAGCTCAGGGCAGCTAGGTCTCATTTTTCTTCCCTTTGTTTTTTTACCACTAATTGGATATGTCGTATTCAGGGTGTGCTGCCGTCTGTTTCATCTGTTGGCTACGGAGTCGCTAGATTTGTCCGTCCCCCTTGTTTCCATACTTGTTTGTGGAGATCCATTAGAGTTGAAGCCATCTATTTTTAAGGAGCATGGATATATAAATGAGAGAAACTCTATGAAGTGTCAATATAAAAATAATTTTTTTTTGTGGTTCTGTTTTGGCTTTTACCACTAAGATTGAATGTAATGTGTACAAAACTATGTGCAGGGTGAATAACGAGTTGAGCTACTTGACCTCAACTCGTTAAAACTCGGTTTGGAACGAGTTCGAGCCGAGTTATTTGCTTAAGAAGTCGAGCTCAAGTTCATGAGTCGACTCCTTCAAATGATCAATTTGATTTGACCTCAACATATAACTGCCGAGTCGAGCTCGAGCCTTAATCGAGTTTGTCGAGCCTTAATTAAGGTGATATATTCAAACGAGTTCACGAATTTGTCGAGCCTGGCTCGAGCTCAACACGTAACGATGAATATCAATTTTATTCAAACGAGTTTAACGAGCCTTAATCAAGTCGAGCTCGAGCTCAACACGTAAAGATGAATACCAATTCTATTCAAACGAGTTTGTCGACCCTGAATCGAATAGAGCTCGAACTCAACACGTAACTGCCAAGTCGATCTCGAGTTGCTTCTGTTGAGCTATTCTCGAGCTCGAGGTTTCATTAGTCGAGCCAAGTTTGAGATGACTGAACTCGGGTTTGACTCGACTCGTGTTCACTCATAACTTATAGGTGTTGAAAAAGGTTAAGATGAGTTGCTTTTATCCTTTTAAGCCCATGTAATATAATTTAACAGTTTAAGTATAATTTGATGACATAGTTACCGTGTGTTTCAGGCTACGGCTGATAGAGGCAGGCAGCCATGACAGGTGCCAATTAGCGGGCGAGGAAAAGACAGGCCGTGCTTGCTGCCACATGGAGCGTACGATGAGCAAACATCGATGTGTTCCCCATGTGCTTTGTCAAATCTTATGTCATTTCACATGAAGAATGTTTTCCATGTATACATAAATTGGTGAAAGCCAACTCAACATACATAAATTGGTGAAAGCCAACAGTTGAGTTAGGGTTAAAAGTAGATCTTGCAAGTTTTGTTACAAAATTATTTTATATTTTAAATAACACATAAACATTTTAATATATTTATAAAAGCCATTTGATATAAAACAGTTTTTACAAAAAATGTTGATTTTTTGGTCATTAAAATGTTAATGCTATGAAAGCTACTCATTTTTGTTTATTATATAAACACTATTAAAACGTTAAAAATGATCAATTTAATATATACTTTGCATCAATTTATTCTTAAGATTGGTAAGATTAAATTTAAAAAAAACATTTTAAATATCATATCTAAAAGGTGTGGTTTTTGTTATATATATATATGAAAAGGAAGAGAAGGGATTGCTACCAACATATAATGACCACATAAATCAAATCTTGGACGCATTGTGTACCAACTACAAGTTCAGGTCTAACCAATCGTGCTACAAAACCGTAGGGGTAGGAGGGAGAGAGAGAGAGACAAAGAGCGAGAGTTGTTCATTGGCTTCACTCAATTTGATACGTACGAGAGAGCACCAAGGGCGGAGCAAATGTAAAGTTTGCAGGAGCCTTGACCCCACCTAAAAAACAAAATTTAAAAATTTACATGTAAATTTTAAAAATTTAACTTGTTTTGTATAAAAATTTTAAAAAATGATATTTCGGGTTATATCAATATTTAAAAACTTTAATTCAATCCTTTCATAAAAAATTTCTGTCATTTATTATTGGTGAGACCCACACTTCCTTCTCGTGGACCTGCCGGCCATGGCTTAGACGTCCTTCCCTTGTATCTAATATCTATCGCAATTACGGCTTTACTTTTTCTCAAGAACTTTCATCAATAGAATTCCCTTTTCTCGTTAGAGGCTCGTACCCCCTGAAAAAATTATTAAAGGAGGCCTCGAATTTACTTTTCTTTGTTAGGACGTGGAAACTTCATATACGCCAAACGTTAAAAAGGTGAGATCCCCCACTACAGGGGGCCAACATGGAAAAGGTGAAAAAGATGACACCTTTTTGAGAAAGACAAAAGATGGCTACATTAAAATGGACATATACCTGTCATATGCTTAATTATTTGTTAACGATAATTATATTGTTTAGCAGTCACTTGTACATCTGCTTATGATGAGGCGAAGTGGGCAGTGAGTCACAAAAAGAGAGATAACATGGAGAAAGTAGTTGAGACTTGAGTTGATCCAATTTTTGTATACGAAGAACCTTCTTTTTTATTATAATTCAATCATAACATGCCTATTTTTCAAGCTGATGCGCAGAAGATTCCATAGAATATATATAATGGATTCATCGGCATGATGGCACCACTACAAAAAGAATGGGTATTTACTGACGCATGAAAAAACAAGTGTCAGTAAAAAATTACATCTTTATCGACGCTTTTGTCTCAATGTCAGTAAAATGAAAAGCATTGTTTAGATGATGGGTAGTGATGCATGCTGAGATCCCGTAAACGTATGAGCTAAGTAAGCGGCTGCAATCTTATTCACATATATGTTGACAAATAAGTTTAATAATAGCAAAAGACCTGAATACAAGAGTTTTACGTGTATGGAGTTACATAATTGAACCTTCTAAGAAGCTGTAACCTATAGTATGTCCTCTTTGTACACTTTTATTCACCACCCACAAACCCACCAATGATATCACCCCGTTATTTTAGATCTTTAACAAAAAATGAGAGAGCTATGAGGGCAAGCAAGTGCATTAAGAGGATTTCTAGGCCTTGTAAAGGCCAGGATCAGCTCAAGCTCACTTTCTCATTGAGTCAGACCAGCCAAAAAAGCAACTCCGGTGGACGGAAGCCACGAGGATCCGTAGATGAACTGTGCCACAGTGAACTTGCCGGCTTCTTCTGGACTTGTAATGACCCTGTACCCCGGCCACTGCACCCTCTTCCCCACGGCAGCTCCAGGGCCGTAGTTCATGTACTCCCCATAAAACAGTGTATCCAATGCAAATGTGCCGCTCCATGGCAGCCAGCCCTCGGGGTTTATATGATCATCCATGTAACTCAACATGTAAACCACGCGAGAATATAACTTCCATGGCCGGCCAAGATAGGTCGGCACTTTGCCTTTGAATGGAACCAGGTCATCGGCTGGTCGAATCTGAGACATGTGTATAGAGATTCCCGTGTTTTGATTTGGGTCTTTGCGATTTTGAGCGGTGATCGTGTTCTTCTGGTTGTCCATGGGCTTTCTGGCGTAGATGCTGCAGTTCTGTATCACCACGGCGGCGTTGCCGAAGATGAAGTCGACGCTGCCGTAGATGTCGCATTCCCGGTAGAACTGCCGCTGCGAGTGGACGTACAGCGTGTCCTGATAGCCGATGATGGCGCAACGATAGACGACGGCGTGATCGGCGCCGATGCGGAGAGCGACGGCTTGGTGGTTTTGGGGGCCGGCGGTGTTCTCGAACGTGATGTCCCGGGCAATGAATCCGGTGCCGGTTGCGGCTGCAGAGACAAAATTGAGCTCGTGAGTAACGGCGGAGCCAAAGAAAAAACCACCAAGACAGGAGATATCAACCAAGATCATAAGATCATGATGAAATCCAACTTCTTGATCATTATTTTTCTTGGATTTTAGTTTATTTGACTCCACGGCTGCTTTAACAATCGAGCTGTCCTTTACAAGAGTTTGATATTAAAATAAGATCGTGAAAGAAACAATACAACAATGAATCAATTATTGCGTGCGATACTGATTATACATTCATAACCTATAATAAGTTCTTAAGTTAAGTCAATATTTAAAAGTGAAAGATTCGATACGCATCAATAACTACGATCAGTAATAAGTCAATATATGTTTTATCACCTTCATCATCATTATTATTAATATTGATGTTATCAATAACAATTATAATAACAATAGTGTCATTATTATTATCATTAGTTATAGTAGTAATAACTCTAATAATTAATCTTTTTCAGCATTATCATGCAATTTTACGTAACGATAATAAAGGCAGGAGAAAAAAATTCGACTGACAAACTTTATATAAGGCCAGAGGCTCATAGCTGTCGATTAGATGTAAAGAACTAACTTGCTCTCTTGACTTTTCACTTAATTCAGGACCCATACGTGTTGGTTCTATCAATTAATCAGATAATATATATATATATATATATAGACGAATTTTTCTTGATCAATTTAGTAAAAATTGGTGTCCCTAACATTGATTAGACCTGATGTATATGTATAATTTCTCTCTGTATACAGATAATAGATCTAAGTGTATTTTTCGAATACAAAAAACTCGATTAATAGAAAGCCGAGCAACATAAATCCTGTGGTACATTTTTATTTACTTGAATTGATGTAAAAAAATATGAAGCCCATTAACTTTCAAACAGCAATAGTTCCGAATTCTTTCGAAAAAGAAAACATCAATATTTAGTAAAACAAGTGCAAAATTTGAATTTTGATTTGTAACAATATTTTATCGATAAAATAAAAGAACAAGTTTTCAAAGTTCTCAGGAAGAAACAGACGGAGAGAATGACAGCTAAGCTTCTGCCCGCTGTGGGTTTTTACCGGAAAAGGGGACAGCTGACGCGGTAGGAAACAATCAAATCCCTGCTCGACTTGTCGGTGCGGCCCAGAAAAATCATGTGAAAAAATGTGAGCATGCTCAGAATCCTAAATTATACAGCTAATGAAATAAAACTACGAACTGGCATTTTCTTGCACTAGAATCAAGATAGAACCACAATGTTCTTTAAAACATATGGAAAACATTATTCTTTAGCATACTGTTTCCCTTACTATATTATATTACAAACTAAGTAAAAGGACCAAAAAAATCGAAAATGTCAGTCAAATTCAAGACATACTTCCATGTGTAGCCGTGTAAGAGAGAGAGGGATGGGGAAAAAAAAACTCTGCTATAGACAACCCTCGATACCATCAGGATAGCACCTTTCAAATCCAAACCGAAGATGAGGCTAATACGCACCACACGGTCCAACCAATTGCGCTACCCAGAAGAGATTCTCTAGCAGCTACCCAATTTGTTTCTTTGACAAGTGGGATTGCATGAACGACGTCCACCAAATTTTAGGATCTTGTGGAGAAAATGGTTTTTTTTTTTTTACTCAAACTCACCAAGTTCTTCTCAAATGCTTGGAGACCAAGACCAAGATGTGAAGTTTTATAAGAAGATCGAGAAGCTGCTTAATCCCTGGACTCAAGCTATTCAACTTCTCTCAAAGGCGCCAGAGGCCGAGCCAAATGGAAGACACTTGGAATTTGGAAACCCTTTTAATATTTTGGAGAAACAAAAACTCACGCCAACCCTAAAAATGTGGGCTCAGCTGTGTAAGTTGTTTTGACGTAGATCTCAAGAGGTTGGGTTGGGCTGTCAGGACCGGACGTAATTCAGGTCCGGACCCGACGTCCGGCCCCATAGTTCACAAGAACTACAGATCCGATGGACCCAGGTGTAGAAACAGTCGCGATCGAATTCGGTAGTGGGCAGAAGGTGGGTATGGCCGGACTTAGACGTGTCCGGGTCCACATATATAGGTCAGGCCCCTTGTGCCTTAGTGGGGCGTCGGCAAAAGAAAGAAAAAGTGATACCATAGATTCTTAACATAGAAGAAAAGACTGAAATTGTTCTCCCCCAACCCCTCCAGGTCTTCGATCCACAGACATTCAGTTCTGGGTCGGGCTGCTACACCTCGTAAAAGTTCAGTCGTCAGTTTGATTCTTATAAGTGTCATGTTCCATTGAGAGCCGAAAACACATAGAATGATTAAGTTTGACATTTATGACTCTACTGCCCTAAAGTTTTAGGGCCACCCGTAGTACTTGGAATAGAAGGCCACACATGGGCCATTTGGGGGTTCCTTTCTTTACTCGATAATGCCAGGGTCGAGCATATTGGATGGTCCGCTTTCCACAAATGGCTAATTTGTCACGCTCCTTGGGAATTCAAAGTCCCACCAAACACGACAAACGGGTTTTTTGTCCAAACCCTCCGGAAAATCCGTCCATGGACGCCTAGAGTTAAAGAGGGAGGCACTAGGATGTGGAAGGACATACCGAACGTAGCTGAGTGGAACGTGGTGTACCCACCAAGAACGTTTCTTGATCCTGTGATGACC